>PVJH01023912.1:8064-34082 GCA_004026705.1 Nesogale talazaci
TCTCTCTGTCTCTCTCTCTCTCCCCCACCCCCCACCCCTTCCAGCCCCTTCCAGCCCTATGTCACCCTCAGGCCAGGCTGGCTTGGAACCTCTTCTAAGGGAGCAGGGCCAGAGAAGAAATTGAGAAGAGCGGGGAGGGAGGAAGGAGAGCTGTCGGGGCAGCCTAGGAGAGCTCAGGGGTGGGAGCGAGGGGCCACTCAGATCCTGGAGCCTCCAGACACCAAAGTGGCAGTGGGCATGTCCCAGTACTCCCAAGGGCAGCAGGGAGCAGATGATGCGCTACACTGCATCTGTGCAGAGATGCCTTGGGGCTGTGCCTGCCCCCGGCCCCTGGCCCCATCCAGAGCATCCCCTGTTGGGCTCACAGGTCACCCAGAGGCTACAATGAGGGGACTCCAGAGTGACCAGGCCAACGGACCTTGGTGGTCATCTATCCCAAACATGGCCAGTGGGCCCAAGATCCATCTCCTGGGGCATCATGGAACTCTGGGAGTGGGGCAGGAAGGGGGCGGGGACAGGAAAAGGGGCTGCATGCAGGGGACAGGGCTCGTTCTAGATCTCAGCCACTGGCCCCTGGCAAGGTCTCCTTCCAGACTCCCTGGGTGCTCCCTCGTCCTCCTGACTCTTAGAGCACGGCTGCAGGCTGGGTACCAACGTGTTCAGAGGCACATTTACCACAGAGATCAGGAAGAGAGGTAGAATGGACCTGCTGATAACTGCCCCCCCCCACACACACACACGCACATACACCCTACACTTGCCCCCACCCCATGCTCCTCCCTCTCCTATCTCCTGTCCAGTGGCAAGGTGTTTATAAGGGTTTGGGGGTGGGGGGTGGCGCTTGCTGAGGCCCAGATCCATGAGCTTGTGGGGAGACAGGGGACTATCTCCCCACCCCCAGTCTCGGGATCCACCCTACGTCTTGCCGCATCTCCCTCTTCACCCTCACACACAAGGGCAGGCCCTGAGTCGTACCCTCCCGGGAGCCCCCGCACTGCCCACAGGGCCTGGCCCCACCCGCCCCTACTGGAGGAGTGGGCAGCTCAAAGGTGGTGGAGGTGGAGGTGCTGGCCGGGCAATCAGAGCCGGGCCCCACACCTCCACTCCCCGCCTGGGCGGAGGCCTGGGGGAGCACCCAGGCTCAGAGAAGGCACCCTTCCCGGTAGTAACTGACACCTTCCCCCTCACACTCCAGCAAGCCTATTTCGGGCTCCCTTTGGAAACCCAGAAGTCTCTGGGAGCTGAGAAACTCCCCAGACTGGCAACTCCCCACCGCACAGCCAGGGCTTGCGGGGGTGTCTGTGGGGGTGTCCAGGCCAGGTATGGAGGTGCAAGGGAGACAAGGAAGCAAGCGCAGACCCCCTGCCTCCGGGGCTGTGGCTCCTCCAGCGCAGGAGTGGGGCCCCCCGCGGACACAGGGGACCTCTGGGTGGTTCTGCTGTGCCGAAGGTGACGATAAACACAGTGCCACCCCAGACGGGCGTTGCGAGGATTGAGGAGATCCTATTGTTCACGCTCCGTAAACGTCCCTCCTCTCCGGAAGCCGCGTTAGTGGCGCGGTGGATACAGTGCTCAGAGAAAGAGAAAGATGGTCTGCCAAGAGAAAGATGATCTGTGTCCCCACCCTACCTCCACCTGGCCCGCAAAAGAAAGACGTGGCAGTAGTGTTCACAGAGATGTACTTGTTGGGCAACCCTGGACACCATTCTGCGCGGTCCTGCGCCAGCCTCCCTGTGCTTCAGCCCTTAACGGCTGCTCGTGTAAGACGCCCAGCCTCAGAACCCCACAAGGCCAGCTCTACCCTGTCCCCGGGGGTCACCGAGAGCTAGACCAGACCCAACAGCAGCTCCTGTTATGCTGCCTGAGTGGTACGATGGTTAAGCAGCTCGGCCGCCCACCCAGGGTGCCCCGGAAGAAAGGCCTGGCAATCTGCTCCGGGAAACCAGGAGGTCCAAAACCCTGGGGAGAGCAGGAGCCCTCTGAAACGCCAGGACCAACTGCACGCCATCCGTCCCAACTCACAGCCACCCTGCAAGACAGGGCAGAACGGCCCCTGTGGGTTTCCAAGTCTTCCTCTTTACGGGAGTAAAAACCCAGCCGACTGCGCCCAGGGCTGCATCCACGCCGGCTGGAGTCAGTAAGATGGGTCTGAGGGAGTCGGGCTGCGAACCCCAAGGCCAGCTGAGTGAACGCACCACCCGCTTCTCGGGAGAAAGGCGAGGCTTCCTCCTTGCACAGAGGTTCAGAGTCTGGGAGACCCACAGGGCCAGCCGGGCCGTGAGTCAGAAGGGGAGCGTGGGTTTGGAAGCCGGCTCTGAGTCTGGTTCGTGTCGCCATCAGTGACGTCACGTGGAGATGTCCTGCCGACATCACCTATTGTTTTTCACCTTTTTTGGGGGGGGAGGGCATCACTACCCAGTGTTTTTCATGGGCACCGTGACAGCTCCCCCGTCTGAGATGCTCATGTGAGTCCCTGCAGGGGCCCACTAGGCCTGTTCCTCTTCTGGGCGCTTCTCCAGAGACAGGCTGGACTCCCCTCTCCCTTGCAGCCAGGCAGGTTGTGAAGGACTTAGCCCAAAGTCCCCGCGTGGGCTCTGGCGGTGGCAGCTCTGCACACCCCCCTCGAGGAACCCAGGAACCGGAACTGAGACCTCATGTGCTCTCTGCCTCAGCTGCGGCTCCCGGCTTCCTGACTCTCAGCTCACCGGGGGACACAGAGGCCATCTGAGGCTTTTCATGGGCTTCCTGAGGACCCAGGGAAGCAGTCCCTGCATGTACCTTGTGTGAGGAGACCCTGTGTCACCCAGGGTGGGGGCCGTGAGGCCCAGGCTCTGCCGTGGGGCTATGGTGGCCGGTCTGAGGCACGCAGGGAAGGAGTCGACAGGTCACCTGAGAGGATCAGATGGATTTGAGGGGAAGCAGTTGGTCAGCCTGGGCAGGGACAGGGAGAGGCCAGTCCTGGAGGTCAGAGGGAGTGAGAAAAACATTCCACCGTGCGCTGTCCGCCAGAGGGGGGCTGGCCGGCTGGCATGTATAAGGTCTCTCTAGCAGCGAGCAGAGCAAGGACAGGCGCTGGAGAAGAGGCCGGGGCCGATTTGTGAGGGGCCCGGGATGTCAGACGGAGTCTTGGTTTTGGCAGACAATGGGCAGCCATGGAATGTTCCAGAGCAGGAAGGCAACCTCCCCAAAGTGGTTTGTGAAGGGAATGGGGGCGAAGTGAGTTACCCTGGAGAGGGGAGTTCTGGCGGTCCTGGCGGATTAAACGCTGAGCGGGTGACCTTGAAGTTGGCTTTTGGGAGTCGCCAGATGCCTTGTGGGGCCGCTTCGGCTGCCTGCCCTGGTGAAGAGGAGACAGCCCCCGCCCCACACACACACCCTCGGTTGGGGGGCAGTTCGGCTCTGAGCCAGAATCGAGTCGTCGTCGGGCGCGGGGGTGGCGTTTTTTGAGGGAAGGAAGAGGCCCGCACAGGAAAACCTGACAGCTGCTCTCAGGTGACCGTCTCGCCGGGGAGGGAAGGCACACACGCAGGTTGAAACCCACTACCGTTAGGTGCCTTCGAGCGGGCTCCGACCCATGGAGACCCATGCAGACAGAACGGTCCCGCGCCCTGCTCGTAATCGCCTGTGCCCCAGCCCGTGGCCGCAGCCCTGTGGCCGCCCACCTCACCGGCCGTCTTCTTTCCCCTGCCTCTCTACTGTACGATGTCCCTCCCCAGGGACGGGTCTCTCCCGACAACGCATACAAAGTATGTAAGACGAGTCTCGCTGTCCTTGCCAGCAGGAGCGTCCATTGATCAATATTGCCCTCGGGCAAAGGGGAGCAGGCTGAAGATTGGAGAGGTGGAGAACTGGGTCTCCTCACTGCCCCGCTGCCCCTCAGCCACTGGCCACCTTAGCCAAGTGCCTGGGACCTAGAAAGAGTCGTGTGACTCTCCCATGCTCAGGGCGCCCTGTGTCCAGCATCAGGCTGCGAACCGTCAGGTGGGTGGTTGAAAAATCCCCTGCCCCTCTGAGGGAGAAAGACAAGGCTGGCTGTTCCCGTAAAAAGTTCCTCCCTGAAGTCCTCCCTGCGGGGCTGCAGAGTTGGAACCACATTCCGATCTTCCGGTTTGATGGTGAGAATTCTCACAGAATCACAGAATCACATTCTCACAGAATCACATCAGTCATGACCCTGAGACGGGAGCAGAGACGCCACTCTGCGGGTGGAGGTGGAGACGGAGGCTCAGAAAAGCGGACAGACTTGTCCGAGGCTGCACTGGCCCCTCTCTGTGTCCACATCCTCCTGCCGGGCAGCATGTGACGGCAGCAGGTCTTGGAGAGTCAGGAGACCGGAGGTCTGAGAGGGGGTAGGGGGCACCAGAGCCGGCCCAGTGGGCCCAAGAGTCTGGGACTCCGTAGAGCTGTGTGTCAATCTGTGTGGCCAGAGCGTGGCCCGAACCCTGGGTTCACGGCTCAGTGATGTAGGGCAGAAAGGACTGTTGTTGGGGTCGGGGAGGCTGTCCAGCGAGACCACCACCCATGACGCAGGCCACTGCGGGGTGGGGTGCCTGGCAGCTCCGTTTCAGCGCCCCTCCTTCCCCTATCCCCCACCAGGTTCTTTGTGAACTTCCCGTCGGCCAAGCAGTACTTCAGCCAGTTCAAGCACATGGAGGAGCCCCTGGAGATGGAGCGGAGCCCCCAGCTCCGGAAGCATGCCTGCCGCATCATGGGGGCCCTCAACACGGTCGTGGAGAACCTGCACGACCCCGACAAGGTGTCCTCAGTGCTGGCCCTGGTGGGCAAAGCCCACGCCCTCAAGCACAAGGTGGAGCCTGTGTACTTCAAGGTGGGTCCCTGCGCAGGTGTGCACGCACATACACATGCACACACGCACACACATGCACGTGCGCGTGCATATCAGCACACACATGCACATCCATGTATGCACACACTCACACACGCACGCACACGCACACATGTGCACACGCACACACAGGCACATGCACAGACACCTGTGCATGCACACACTCACACACATGGGCACACTAACACACACGTGCGCATATGCACACACATGCACTCACACACATGCACACACCTGTACATGCACACACACGCACACACATGTACGCGCACACACATGCACACGCACATGTCGTGGTCTGCTCCAGCCGCGGCTATGATGGGTCGGGGGGATTGTGTGGCAGGATGGGGAGCTGTGGCCAGGCTGAAGCCCCCAGACTCTTCCCTGAGAGAGCCTTTGGCCAGAGGTGGCGGGCTCATGGGACGCTGGGGGGTCCAGGCCCAAGCAGGCACTCACTACCCAAGCCTGTTTCCCCTCAGATCCTCTCTGGGGTCATCCTGGAGGTGGTCTCTGAGGAGTTCGCCAACGACTTCCCTCCGGAGACGCAGAGAGCCTGGGCCAAGCTGCGCGGACTCATCTACAGCCACGTGACCGCCGCCTACACGGAAGTGGGCTGGCTGCAGCAGGTCCCCAACACCACCATGTGAGCAGGGGCAGCCCGAGGCTGACTGCCTGGGCAGCAGTGGGCTGGACGGGGAGGCCGGGTCCGGGGTCTGATGCTCTTCCGAGCAGGTGAGATGGGAAAGGCCAGGGAGGTGACTTCCGGGACTCTCCAGGCCACGCTGGTGCCCACGTGGTCTGCGCAGAGCGCCCCAAGACCACAGCCGCAGGGCAGAGGCCCAGGGGGCTCTGTGCCAGCCCAGGCCAGTTCCGGTCACTTCCTCCCTGGCTCCCCATCACATGAGGCTGTGTGTTCATCCAAGGCTGACCAGGGACCCAGGACGGGGGCCAGGAGGCATCACGCGGTCGTGGTGTGCACGCGGACACGTGGGCCTGCGTGGGGGTCACGCACTCACACGCTCGCAGGGGGTGTCCACTTCTGGGCTCCAGGAGGGTGAGCAGATTCAGCGAGCCTGCTGACCCAGAGCCTGAGAAGGTAGGGCAGGGGTCAGGGAGCTGGCCCCCGCCCCCACCGCCTGCTGTGACTGCTGGGAACTCTCGGTCTCCCCAGGCCCCCAAGGGGCGGCCCCTTCTGGGAGTGAATGGTGGGGCGGAGGCGGGAATGGGAATCAGGGGTCAGCCAGCAGCTCAGGACACACACTGGTGCTCCAGAAACATTTCCAGCAGTTTCCCATGGAAAAGGCGGAGGCCCTTCCCTGGCTCTGCGCTGGCCCCCAGAGCCCCCCAACTGCCTGTACACAGGCCTCGGGTCCACCCCTGGGGGAGGTTCCCTGAGGTCAGCCTGGGCGGCCAGACCTCCCACCCTTCCTGCCGCTGACCACACCACCCTGGCGGCACCCCCACCCCCACCTCCAGGAGGGGGCCCCAGGGAAAGGCTAGCTGTGACCAGGCCGGCTCCAGATGTGTGCAGCTGGTCCTGGTCAACCCCAAGCAGGGGGGACAGGAGGCAGGCAGATTTCCCTGCCCAAGGGGAATCCACAGGGCCTGAGGGACTAAAGGAAGCCACAGGGGGCCAAGGGGGATGCCTGAGAGGAGAGGGATCTGCCCCCACCCCTCCAGCTCCCTCCTACCAAGCTCAGCAGCCAGGAATGGGTTCGTTTACAGCCAGGACACAGTACTTCCTGCAGGGACAGAAGAGGGCCCAGGAGGACAGCGCAGGGTGTGGACTTCACAGGGCTGGCCTCCGTGAATCAGAAACACATGGAGTTGTTTCCCGACTCCCCGTCTTGCTCCCCACCCCCACCTGACCCCGCCAGACCCCAGGGACTCAGATCCCGCCAAGCCCCAAACTTTCGGAAACCGCCCAAATCTAGCGCGTCCCCGCTGCCTGACCCTGCTGCTCCCCCAAGGAGGAAGAGGGGCTGTGTGGGCGCTGGCAGGCCCTAGCCCGCCCCGGGCACCCCTCTGGAGCTGCTACCCCACTCTAGGGTGCGCCCCCACCTTCTGCGCTGGTCTCCTGTGACCCTCAAGGTGTGTCTCCTGGTTGGTCTCGAGGCCTCCTGGCCTCCAGACCCCACCTCCTGCCGGGGTCCCAGTGGGTGGGATGGGGTTACAAGCAGGCTTCTAGACGGCTCCATCCATCTGCTGCTATCACGGCGGGCGGGCGTCCGGGAGGGGGGGCCAGGTGCCACTGTTGACTGCCTGGTCTCCCTCTGAGGGTGTGAGCATGCCTGTGGTTGGAGGGGTCGGGAGTTCAGAGGGAGGAGGGGATGGTCGTGGCAAGGGGTTCGAGCCTGGGGAGGTCTAAATGAAGAGGACCTGTCTCGCCTTCAGGAGAGGCTGCCTGAATTCCACCGTGGCCTGTCCGTGCCGAGAGCCCCACAGCTTTGGGGTGGGCCCCCCAGCCCCCGCGGTGCGCGGCAGGGATCCTTGCCCAAGTCCCGTGACGCACTGAGGAGCCACAAAGCACCACGGATGAACGGCGCTCGACCGACTGAGGCCACGGGGCCTCCCCACGTCTGTTCATCTAGAAATTGGGGTGGAAGGTCACTTAGAGATTGCTCGTGGACTCGCAAATGGAACTCCGGAGACGGCTCTGGTTGGACCGCAGGGGTTCCGGGCACAGAGCCCTGCGGGAAACAGGCAGACAGACGGGCCCTGCAGAGCAGCCAGGTCAGGGCTGTCATGTGACCCATTTTCTGGGCGCTTCGTAGGATCTGGCAAGGCCCACAAGAGCTAGGGGTCCGGGTGGCCACCGGTGGCTGGAGGGGGTCTGGAACGTGTCCTCGGTGGGCTTGAGCGCCCGCCCGAGTCCAGCCTCCGCAGTTTTCAGATTCCCTTGTAACATGTCTTCATCTCTCTTTTCTTGTTCACAGCCCACCGGCCACAGTGCCCTCCTCAGGGCCGTAGGACCCCTGCCCACCTCCCACCCTCCCTGGCAGCACCTTGAGCAGAAGGCCAAGTTCTGAAGACCCTCCTTGACCCCTGGGTGCCAAGGACACTGGAGGGACCCCTGACTCTTCCTGAAGGAGGCCTCCGCCACGGCTGCAGTCCCCAGAGCTGCCAGCGGGTGCCACCGGCTGCCCAGATGCTGACCCTGGCGGCCGGCCTGTGGGGTGGGGGGGTTCCCCCCCCATCCTAGCCGAGCTGGGCCCACCCTTCTTAGCTTTTCTATTTACTGTTAGAGAGAGGCCTCGCTGGGCGGCTGGCAGAGAGCAGGGCGCAGGTCTAGAAGCCGGTCCAGGAATCATCCAGCCCCGAGCCTGTCCATCCGTCCATCAGTCGGTCTGACCAGCATGCAAGCCTCAGTCAGTACCACCTTCTAGTGTTACCTGTACACACATCTGCCGTATACACAGATATATTCTATATACTGTCTCTCTCTATAAATATATAATATATATATATCTATATCAAACACAAGGCCAAGTTCGCTGCTCTGGCATCCATTCCTCTCCCAGGGCAGCCTAGAATAGCTGAGCCTCTGCCATCTTGACGGAGTCGGCTGCCATGGTGTTCTCTGCAGAGAGGCCTGGCGGCCTGCAGCCGACCACTTGAACCACCGAACTCACACAGACGCACACCCTTATCTGTGAGGTTCATCTTCAGGGCCTCAGCTCTGACCATCGGTGGGTGGGTCGAGGACGCAGGGTCCAGGGGGAGTTGTCCCCCCCACCCATGAGTTCAGAGTGGACCTGGTCCTATCCTGGCAGGGTCAGGGGGCTGTGGTGAGTCTGTTAGCTATAAAACCCAGCTGGTTCTCCCCGACTCCAGCTCCCCACATTCCTCAGGACCCTGGCACAAAAGGGATCTGGTTCACCAACTCGCCCCGCAATGGGCCAGGGCAGACCGAGGATCAGAGAGAGGTTCCCAGCAGGGTGGCTGAGCTGGGCTGAGCTGAGGCTTCTGGGAGGACATCTTCAAGGTCAGGCAGGCTGGCTTTGGGCACCGAGACAGGCCGGGGGGGAGGGGTTGATGGGGCAGGAGCTTAGAGCGAGGCCCAGTAGACGTCCCTCCCACCTGGAGGGACGCAGTCTGTCCTTGCACCCATCTGGATCAGCCTGACCGGGGCCCCACCCTGTGTGTGTCCCTAGGTCACAAGCGTCGTCTCCAGGCTGTGTTGCTGCGGGGGCTACTGTGCCTGTGTCCCCTGTCTCTCCTAGCCGTCTGTGTAACCGCCTGTCCTCCTCTTGTACCTTCTGCTGTCTGGGAGCAGACCCAGCCGTCATTAAACCACCTGTCTCTGCACTGTCTCTTGGTCTTTCGCCACCTGCTGCTCCCATGGCGCCCCTCCCCGGTCCGAGGCTCCAGTTTTTTCTTGAAGAGCCCCCAAACAAGGGATCCCCCTCCTTACCTGTGTCTCAACCTCCACACTGATCAGAGTTGGAGTTGAAGATGCCCTGGGTGGCACTGTCCCTGCTTCGTCAAAGACACGGGGCCAGAGACTGGGGGTGGGAAGCCCCCAGTGGGTCAGGTCTGTGCTTGTTTAAAAGGCCAGGGGGCCTCCCTGGCGAGGAGAGGAGACGTGATGGAGACACCAGGAGGGATGTTCAGAGGGGTCCAGTGATTCTGTCATCAGTTACCGCCAGATCGGGGTGTGGGGGGCTCCTGCGTGCAGCCAAACTGAGAGGGGGCCCGTGGGTGTAGAGAACTCTAGGGTTCTCAAGCCTGTCGTCTTTCAGAAGTCCCTCTGCTGGGCTTGGTCCCCTGAAGACCCCAGGGATTGAGCCAGGGTCAGCTTGGATGGTTCAGATCGGAGCTGGGGGTTCCACGCAAGCACAAGTGGAGACCCGCCCAGCCATTCACCCCAACACCCTCTCTCAGTGCCCAGTGCCCAGACCCCTTCCCAAGCCCTGGACTCACACCCTGAAGAGGCACCCCAGTCAGTACGGTCAGCTCCCTGAGGAGTGGGGGGGGGGGCGGGAGCAGCACTGTAGGAGAAGCAGGAAGCAGTCTCTCCCCGAGAAAACCCGCAAAGCTGGGTCTCAGCTTGCAAAGCTGGAACTGAGCAGAGGAGGCCGAGAGACGGTGGCTTCTGGAAGGCAGGCTGCATCTTCACTCAATCAATGCAACTCTTCGAAAGCAACAGTCCAACCGGGTCAGGCGGGAGCTGCAGAGCCAGAGGAGCAGGCGGGCCGGACCAGGCCTGCTGAGACGGAGCTGGCTCCGGGTCACACTGGGACTCGGGCAGCTGCCAGCCGCTCAGAGCCTCAGTGCCCGCCGCCCGCCATCAGGGGCAGCAAAGCGGGGCATTCTGTGTCACTCCGTGTGCCCTGTTAAAATGTGCAGCTGGGCTGAGCCCCGGTGGTGTAGTGGTTGTGCGCGGGACTGCAGCCCACTGGGATGGAGGTTCAATTCCAGCAGTGGGGCTGGACCTCCTACTCCCACCACCGGAGAGCAGTGATGCCAAAAAAAAAAAAAAAAAAAAATGTGCAGCTGCCAAGGGCTCACCGTTGATGCTGACCCAGAGGGAGCCCACGGGAGCCCAGAGCGACCCGAGGCCACCGCATGTCCCAGGCTGTCACCTTGTTTGTTTAGCGGCTTTATCGGCATATGATTGAAGTAGCACACAATTCAACAGTTCCATGCCATCCGGGAGAGTTGTACAGTCATCACCACATTCCAGATGTGTTAGCACACTTCCTTCATTCTGGTCCTCGTCCTTACTAGCTCTCCACTCCCCAACCCCCACAGTGCCTTCAAGGAATCACTAATCCAGTTATAGTCTCTATGGGTTTACCCATTTCCTATAGAGGAAAACATGAAATAGCAAACGAATAAACAAAAACTAACAAGAAGAGCCAGGTAAAAACAGATAAACACGTCGGCCGACAAGAAAGCAGAAAACGTGGAAAGCTAGAGTCCATTTAAATGGCTTCAGAGGGAGATCGAACGCTGGAGACCCGAATGTGAATCTGATCGCATCTGCAACGATCCACTCTCTCCGACTGCATTCTGCGTCCTGACAGGGGCCAAGCCCTCTGGGGCCTTTCTCCAGGACCGACCTAGGTGGGTGGCAACCTCCAGCCAGTCAGGTCGCAGTCCAGCGCCTCCCTGCTGCCCCATCAGAGCGCCTGAGGTGAACCATACCTGAGACCACATCAGTGCTAGCTGGAGCAGGTGTGTGCATTGCGGGGGAGAGGGGGAGGGAAATATTGACTACACAAAGACACAATATTTTCTGGGGTGGCAGAAGTTGTCATAAATAGGGGGATGGAATTGTTGCATGAATTTTTTTTGAAGGCCTCTAGATTTCATGGAAACTCATCAGACGGATACGTGCAAAGTGCACTTTTTTGGGGGGGCATCACTGCCCTGGTAGAAGTAGGAAGCTCAGCCTTGCTCCTAAAGAGCTGCTCCTGGATTTGAACCGCCAACCCTTGTGGGCCACAATCCCGCACTCAATCACTACGCCACCAGGGCTCAGCTCAAAGTGCACTTTCTTTTCTTTGGCATCACTGCCCCCTCAAAGTGCACTTTTTTTGGGGGGGGCATCACTGCTCTCCGGTGGTAGGAGTAGGAGGCCCAGTCCCACTGCTGGAATTGAACCTCTGTTCCAGTGGGCCGCAGTCCTGCGCACAACCACTATGCCACCGGGGCTCAGCCCAAAGTGCACTTTTTTTGGGGGGGGGGCATCACTGCTCTCCGGTGGTGGGAGCAGGAGGCCCAGCCCCACTTCTGGAATTGAATCTCCATCCCAGTGGGCCGCAGTCCCGCGCACAACCACTACACCACCAGGGCTCAGCCCCAAAGTGCACTTTTTTTTTTTTTTAAATTTTAGGCATCACTGCCCTCAGGTGGTGGGAGTAGGAGGCCCAGCCTTTGCTCCTGGGAGCCGGAATTGAACCTCCCAGTGGGCCTCAGTCCCGCACACAACCACTACGCCACCGGGGCTCAGCCCCCAAAGTGCACTTTTTAATGGAGAGATTGCACCTCAGTAAATCTGATTGCAAACAAAATGACAAAATGACAGATGTGAGGCCAGCCTTGCCAGGAGGGAAGATGGGGGGTTGGGGGGAGGGGGTGGCAGAGGAAGCAGTAGACCAGCCTCGGTGTAGCGAGTGTGGTGGGAGGGAAGGGGCAGAGAGGTGAAGGAAGGAGACCGGAAACCAGGAAACTCAGGCAGAAGCAACCCAGGAACAGAGTGGGCCGGGGACCCTGAGCTGTCTTTGGGCCTGGTAAGGACAAGAATGAAAGGCATCTGAAGTCTTGGGGAAGGGGCTGTGTGTGTGTGTGTGTGTGTGTGTGTGTGTGTGTGTGTGTGTTTACACACCCAGGCCGTTCACTTCAGCTGCCTTGAGGGTGGAGAAGGCGGAACCAGTTGAAACTGGGATCATTCTGGAATGTGGCCCTTGGAAAAGGTTCTCCCCACCCCGCAGAGAGAAGGTTCTGGCCCTTAGCCAGTCACCCCAGATGGGAACTGGGCGACCCTGGGGAGCCAGACAGGCGAGGTCAGAGAAGGCCAGCCAGGTCCGGGGGTTCATGTTGTGCTCTTCCTCCACCGGGAAGGGCTGACAACTGTGTCAGTCCTCCCCCCTCCCCGCCTCCCTCCCTCCCCCCTCCCCAGCGCGCTCTGGCTGGGAGCTCTGGGGGCGTGCGCAGGGACCCGAGGCTGCGCGCCCTCCCGCAGCACAAAGCCCATCTGGCCGTGCAGCCCCTCGGCGGCCTCTGCTGGCCGCGCCGGGAACTCCACCGAGGACCACGCTTCCTGGAGCCACCAGAGGCCCCTTCCTGTCCACCTGTCCCAAAGGCCTGTCTGCCCAGGACCCCTTCTGCCCCCTCTCTCCTCCCCATGGAGGCCTGCAGCCCCCCTCCCCCAAACTCACTCGGGCCCCTGGCCCAGTCCCGGTATCTGGTTGGAGGGTCTTCGTGGCGGGGAAAGCTTGTTGTTTGTAACCATTTCTGTTGGCTGTGGTTGAAAAGACACAGCCGAGCCCCGGAACAGTCCGGGGTCTGCGGCGAGTGCATTTCCTGAGCACACGCTCACGCTCCTTTCTGACGTGCTGCGCCCCTTGAACAGGAACCCACTCACCCCTCAAGTTTCCTCTCCACCCGTTGGTGTTGGCGGGTTTTGCTGTTGACTTATTCCATGTCGGCCACGCTTGCAGGGGCCCAGTGCTGTGGGCAGACCTTTTGATACCCAGAAACTCGGCCTCCTGCCTCAACTCAATGCTGAGTCACAGCAGCTCGGCGGCACAGGCTAGAACTGTCCTCTGGGTTTCTGTGTCGGTAACACTTTGCAGGAGCGGGAAGCCCCGACTTTGGTTGTAAGAAAACTTCAGAGGATATTTTCGGGGCAGGGATTATCTCACGGCAGCAATGTCGAGGGTTCGCCCACCCTCCATGACTCCAGAACATCCGGGTTCCTTGAGAATTTGGAATCCTGTTTGGCATTGCCCCCTTGGGGGCAGCTTTCTTCTAAAGATGGTTTGTTCGTGGTGGCCGGGCACCGTCCAGGTTTTCTGGTCTCCTGGCAAAGGAGACGGCTGGCGGTTCCTGGAGGCCACTAACCACACAAATTCCCTCGCCGCCCCTTCTTCCTGACTCTCCTTCTTCCTCCGTGGCTCCTGGCATCAGCTGGTGAGCCCTGGACCAGGGTTCTGCCTCCCCTGGAGGGCGCTGGAACCGTCCGCAGCAAAAACCAATGCACCGGCATCAACTCCATTCTGACTCACAGTGACCCTGCAGGACAGGGTGGCTTTCCCAGACCGTCAACCCTTATGGGAGTCGAAAGCCTCATCCTTCTGCCTTAGAACGGCTGGTGGATTTGAACTGCTGATCTCTCAGTGAGCAGCTCGAGGAGCACTGCATCATCTGCAACCATCCAGGAAGTCTGCAAAAGCAGATACCTTACACTTTCTCCTGCCATGTGAGCTAGAGTGCAAACGTTTTTTCATTCTGGGGCTGGGGGTGGGGTGGGCGGGGCCGTGGTGGCGCGGAGGCAGCAGGGAAGGCACTGAGCAGGGTCTTCCATTCCAAGAAAGGCACCCTAAGGCAACTAAGCCTGGGGACCCATGTCCTGGACGATAGCTTCTGCACCTGACGACACCCCCTCCATCCGCGATCAGAAGCAGTAGGTTTCACAATTGCTCCTTGGTTCCTTCTGGTTAGAGAACTAAAGGCAACCGGGTCAGAGCTACAGGGACCCTCAGGTTCCCAGAGTGAGCAGGGGCCGGGAGGTCAAGGGTTCTAGCACTGGATAGTCCACAGAACAACCCGGGCAAAGCCTCTGGGACATTCAGCCCAGGGGCTTGTGGCATGAAAGTGGGGGGACTCCTGGGATGAGACTCTGCGTGCTTTTTGGCCTTCCCTGTTGTGAAGTGCTTATGTTAATTTTATGATTGAAATGTAGGGATGGAGTCTAGCCTGTTAATCTGGAGTTAGCCATTGAGCAGCCAATGAGGCCTCTCTGTGGGCATGGCTTTCTGCTGAGACTTTTGGGAAATCTCGCGATATTTCCCTCGTGAAGATGAGAAGCTATCTCCCCAGTTGTTGGGAGTTAGTCTCAGAGGCGATGAATCACAGACAAGACAAGATGGCAGCATCCGAGAAGCTGGAAGAACCGGAGGAGAGACCACACGGCTTTGCCCTGATGGAGCCAGACCTCTGGGTGGCCAGATGGAGACCTCTGCCAGCGATGAGTTGCTTCTGCTGTTGATGGACCCTGAGCCCTGGAGGCGAGGTGCCCTGCCAGCACCGGGATTCTGCACCCACTGACCTGTGACTTCGTGAGTCGGAAGGAGACTTTATAGACTGATTTCGGGCATATGGGTTAATAACCGACTTATGACTTTGAACTGGACTGGGCTGGGATGCTTTCTCCATGTCCCATTCCTTTTGTATATAAACCCTTTCCTTATATCGATATGCGTATCTATGAAATTTGTTCCTCTAGTCTACCCGGACTAACACACCTGTCCCGTACTCCACCCAGAATCAGCTCTCAAATTCACCAGCTGAGATGGGCTGCTGAAGGCAGGCTGTCTCCATTCTTGGATGGGGACAGAGCACTGGCTGAGGGCACCTTCATGCCATTGGCTTCCCTGGGTCTAGAGCCCTCCTGTGGGCCAATCAGCCACCAAGGGTCAATTTCACATATTTCCTGGCAAAGGACAGAGATGGCATCACAGCCAAGTTCCCCTCAGCTCCACCCTCTTGGTCATGGTCATGGCACTCCATGACACTGCCACTTCCGGCAAACCAAGTCAGACACTCCCACTTCCCTACCCTCACGCCCCCCCCCCCTTCCATCATTTGGTGCAAGACCGACTTCTTCCAGGCCTGACCTCCTCGGTAGTGTCCCTGCCAGCTCCCTGGGGACACACATGACCCTCAAGGATTCCTGATGGTCCCAGGTTGCCTCACCGAGATGGTGTGAGCTCCTCAATGGGAAGGGGGACCCCCACACCCTGGCAAGAACAAGCCAGGGAAAACGAAAGTCTTCATTTGGGCCTCAATCTTGTGAACCCGGTTGGCCACCATGAGGTAGACCCCAGGCTTTGCCCGATGCTGCGCCCAAGCCACCTCCCTAGCACATCTCATTAGATGATCGGGGGCAACCCAGGGCCAGCAGGTCAACAAAGTCTTTGACTTTGTTTCTTTCAGACATGGTCTTCCAAGGGCTTGGAGGCCACCTTGCAGGAGCCCAGGCCAGAAAGCCCTACCCTTTCCTGGAAGACAAGACAGCTGAAGATGAGCTCAGGGTGTCGGGCTCCCTGAACCCGGTGACTGAAGTGGCCATGCTCCAGAGGGAAGGATCAGGTAAGAGGAGTTGTTCAGAGGACAATCCAGCATTCTACTCGGTCCCCTCTGGAGCGAGGGTGTCCAGAAATGGTCAGGCTGGTGGTGGGACTCAGCAGGCTCACACCGGGTCAGTGGAACAGGTGTCTCATTTCTTGTTGCGTTCGGGGAGCCAGGGCTTCAGAAGCCCTTGTAATCAGGGTTCTCTCTAAGGCGAGTGGCTGGGCATGCGGGAATCACAAATTCACATTCCTTACGCTTCTTTAGCAGTCATCTGAACTGCAGCATATTCTAAGCGCCTGTAGTTCTGCTCCTTCCGTCGATAGGCATACAAAATATAGACGGGACTAGGCTTGTAATGCTTATCTGTTGTTTAAGGCTCATTATATTCTTGATGAAATACGACGTCTTTATCTCCTCGTGCAAGCAAGCATAGAATGTGCCAAGAAACCATGCCGAACAACCTGAGGGGGCCATGCTGTCACTCATTTCAGCTTTGCATTATGCCCCAAACTCCTACAAGGCATGGTGAGTGACTTGTGCAATTCCAAAAAGCATCCAAAGGGCTAACGATGTGGCCAGAACAACTGCTGCAAGTTAGGCAGAAGCCAAAGGGGATTTTCAGCCGAAGGGGCTGAAAAGGGGATTTTCAGCCATGAACATCACATGTTCAGAAACAAGAAGTTGCCTAACTGATTCTAACCATCTGTGGCAGTCACTGATCTGTGTCAATTTCAGCACTGGGGATGTAGGGGTGGAGTCTAGCCTGTCAATCTGGAGACGGTCAATGAGGCCTCTGCGTGGCACGGCCTTCTCCTGAGAATTCTCGTGGAGGTGAGAGACCGTCAACTGAGTTCCTTGGAGATGAACTACTGACAAGATGAGATGACAGCATGCTAATAGATCCCGATTCCTGGAGACTGGAGGAGCCGGAGGAGAAGCCCCATGGTCTTGCCCTGATGGAACCAGACCTCTGGGGCTGGAGACTCCTGCCAGTGCTGAGGTGCTTGCGAAGCCACGGGGAGACCCCTGCCAGTGCTAAGACACTTCTACCGCCAATGGATACCGCTGATGGACCCTGAACCCTGGAAATGAGGAGCCCTGGGGAGACCCCTGCCAGCACCGGGATGCTTCTACTGCCGCTGGATACACAAGACTCTGCACCCACTGGCCTGTGATTGTCCTGGTGTCATTGCAGGTGCTTTGTGAGTCGGAAGGAGACTTTATAGACTGGGATTGGACATATGGGCTAATATTGGACTTATAACTTTGGACTGGACTAGGTTGGGATGCTTTCTCAATGTTCCACTCCTCTTGTATATAAACCTTTCCCTTATATCCATATGCGGGTTTATGAATTTGTTTCTCTAGTCTACCTGGGCTAACACACCATCAAACCCAGTGACTATTGTCTCGTTGGCCTGCCTCTAAAGGAATGGGATCCTTCTCCTACAGTGAAGAGATGGCTAAGGAAGGACACACAGCCGATGGTGCTGGGATAAAAGCAAAGATTATTGCAAGTGAGAACACCAATCAAGAAGCAATTGGAATATACAAATACCGAGCAATAGCGAAATATTTTAAATAACAGTTTAATTTTTTTGGTCAGGTATTATTTCATATGTTTTCATTAATAGTTTAAAACTTTCTTATAGCACAATCTAGTTTTGGGTAACTGTGGCCCTTACATAACCTATTGTCAACTTGAGACTATTAAGAAGGGATGGAGTTGAGCCTGTCAATCAGGTAAAGCTTGACGACCTCATTGGGAGGTGCTGAGGAGATAATTAGCAGACATTCCTGTTGACAAACCATGCGGAGCGATGCTGATGGCAGTCAGAGCCTTGACGCTGGAGGAGCCACATGGAGACCCACTCCAGGGCTGAGATGCTTCCACCACCACTGAATCCACACTTTCCACTCACTGGCCTGTGATCTTCCTGCACTTGGGGTCACTGCATGTATTGTATGAGTCTGAGGAGAAATTTACAGTCTGGTACTGGACATCTGGACTAATATCCGACATATGGACTTGATCTGGATCAGGCTGGGCGCTGTCTTAATATACAATTACTTTTTATATAAAGTTATTTCCTACACATACATATGGGTGCCTATGCGTTTGTTTTCCCAGTCTACCCAGACTAACACAGACTCCTATTGCTTTTTATTAAAGTATTAACTGTCTGAAATAATAAGCAACCTTTCAGTATGTTATTTTCTGCTGAAAAAGTTGTGTTTGTTTGTTTGTTTTTTGGTTTTGGGGGCATCACTGCCCTGGTGGTGGGAGTAGGAGGCCCAGCCTTGCTGCTGGATTTGAACCTCCAACCCAGTGGGCTGCAGTCCCGCGCACAACCACTATGCCACCAGGGCTCAGCAGTATGTTATTTTCTAATACTTGATTTTAAGTACTAAATGATGAGCCAGATGTTAACCTACTTGAATCCCACCCCTGGCTGCTCAAGCTGCCCTGAAACACAGCAGGCCTAGGAGTCAACTGGGACGGGCTGGACTCCCTGAGGAGCGAAATGTGGTGAACGGGGATGATGAAGGGTGCACAGAGCCCCTGGCACTCTTGTCCTGAGACCATCTTTAAGGTTTAGCCTGAGAGCAGAATGTGGGGAAGGAGGCATGTGGGGCCATTGGCTGGGCCCTGGAAGGTGTGGACAGCAGGGGCCCAGGGGGCCCTGGCCAGGCTGCCGTGTGGGCAGAGGGATGGGGCCAGATGGCAGGGCAGATCCGAGCAGCTGGAGGACTGGGAGGCCAGCTGCGCAGAGGCTGGTGGAGAAACACAGGGCAAAGGAGGACACGGGGGCAGCAGGGGCTGGTGCTACCGGGCCACTGCAGGAGGAGGACTCTGGGCTCAAGAGCAGGAGGTGGAGGACGGACAGTGGGAGGGGGGACTGCAGGAGGAGGGCCCCGCTAGAGAAGAGAGAAGACGTCTCTAAGAGACACTTGGGCAGGAGGAGAGGCAGCTGGGAGCCCGCTCCAGGCTGGGGGAGGCAGAGCAGGGGAGGGCACCCCAGGGAGACAGATGAGTGTACCTTCTTAGCTAGAGGTGGGGGTGGGTGTGCAGGCAGGCAGAGGTGAGCTAGAAGGCGAGGAAGCTCTGGAGCAGGGTGAGCAGGGCGTGAGGTGTGGAACGCCTGTGAGGCGGAGATGTGCCCGTGGACCTGACGGGAGCCAGGAGCCAGCGTGGACCCCACAGGATGGTCACCTCCAGGAAGGGGACAGTCCTCTCCGGCTGGGGCATCCCATACCAGCCCTGCCTGAAGTCACTCCCAGGATGAACGGGGTGGAGTTCCAGTCCCGGGGAAGACAGGCCAGCTTGGGGCCTGGAGAGGTTACTCAGTCACAGGGACAGATCTGAGTGACCCTCCCCCTGGTTCCAGGACAGCTTCCAGTCAGGTTTCAGCGGGGAATCTGAGGCCCGACCCACCTCCTCACCCTCCGCCTCCCCCAGCTCCGTTGTGCAGCCCAGGCTGGGGAGACCCACCATGGGGAGAGGGCAGAGGCCAGGAAGGTGAGGGCTGTCTCCAAGTCTGGCAAGGTCCCAAGACCCGGCCCTTATTAGAAACCCCCACAATGAAACTCACAGGCACTTGGAAGCATCTAGAAAGGAGAACTGAAGCACTCTCTGACCACCCACCTCCCCAGCAGCTAGCCTCTCAGTTTTACAGACCCGGAAACGGCCCTTGATCACGGCTTACACTTGCGTGTGCAGTGCTGAAAGTAGCCTTCAGGGGGCACTGGTGTGGGCACGGTGGGAGACGGGGGCGTGAGAAAGGCACAAAGGAAACACAGATGTCATCCTCTGACTGAAAACAGGAGTGGGGGTGGGGGGGTTCCCTTGGCACAGGGGTTCCCAACCTTCCTCATACAGTTCCTCATGTGGTGGAGATCCCCCCAACCATCACGTTATCACCATTGCTGCTTCATCACTGCCATGTTGCTCCTGTGATGAATCGTCATGTAACTATTTGATCCGCAAGATGTATTTTACATTGTTACAAAGTAGACATCACGGAGGCAGAGTGATGAACCACAAAACAGTATGCAATCATATATTCTGAAATGTTTACTTCGGATGACAAATAAATGGAATTTTGTCTGGAAGCATGCGTAGCATGGGTAGCAATCTGAACATGACAACAGTCAAGGACATTGCGACATTCTACGACAGGATGCGTAAAAAGCCAATGTCAGTGGGAAGGTTGAGAGAGCTTCTTTCTTTCCTTCCTTCCTTCCTTCTCTCTTTCTTTCTTTCTTTGTGGGCATCACTGCCCTGGTGGAAGTAGGAGGCCCAGCCTTGCTCCTGGAGAGCTGCTGCTGCTGCATTTGAACTGTCAACCCTGTGGGCTGCGGTCCCGCACACAACCACTGCGCCACCAGGGCTCAGCCCTAGAGAGCTTCCTTCTTACCAGATCATCATATCTGCATGTGGGCGGACCCCCCTGGAGATGGATAGAGGAGCAGTGTCTTGGTCCCTAAGACATGAGACATATGTGTTTTCCGATGGTCTTAGGAGACACCCCAAGGGGTTGCGACCCACAGGTTGAGAAACGCTGCTTTAGTGGAAAGAGCCCTGGCTAAGCTATTGACTGCAAGCGGAAAGGTGGGTGGTTCAATCTCCTCAGCCGCTCTGTGGGAAAAGGATGTGGCTGTCCACTGCTGGAAAGAAGCCCTCGGGGCCAGTTTCCTGTGCTTCAGAGCTGCCTGGAGTTGAAATCAACTTGACAGACACAGCCTAATACGTCAGAGTGAACTTTCTGCCTGTCTCTGCTCACACTCACTTTATCTGTGCACACACAGATGTGTATCCAAACCCACCCAATCGGTTTCTACATAGAGAGCTGAGAGAGGGTCTTCAAGACTAAACCTTCATGCAACACTCAGCCTCATCTTTCTCTCAAAGGGAGAAGGATGGGTTTGAACCAGGGACCTGCCAGTTAGCAGTCTACAGTGCCACCAGGGCTCCTTTGCATAGGTACATGAGTATGCATAAAAGGCATTCAGTCATAAAAACCTATGGATAGCCGGGGGAAGAATGGGAATTCCAGATTTCAGAACGCTTCCCTGTACTCAGGGGGAAACTGCACGTGGATTATCTGAACAGAACAAGAGCATACTGCATGGTTCAGTATCAAGAAAGGTGTGGGTCAGGGTTAGAGCCTGCCCCCACACTTATTCTTCTGTATGCTGAAGAAAGAACCCAGAAGCTGGATCACACGAAGACGTATGCATGCGGCATCAGGGACTGAAGGAAGGTGCGTAACTAAACACCTGCAGTGTGCCGGTGCGCCGCCTTGCTTGCTGAACGCGAGGAGGAAGGGAAGCCCTTGCTGGTGGGAGAGCGGGGACTCCACTCAGTGTGAACCAGGTCCAAATCCTCACTGCTGGCCCGCCAGGCACCTTCATAAGTGGAGAAAAGATTGGAGCTGTCGAGGATTTTATATCTCCTTGGATCCGCAGTCGATGCTCACGGCAGCAGCAGTCACAAGAGAAAAAGACACATTGCGTTGGGTACATCTGCCGCACAAGACCTCTTCAGAGGTGTTGAAAGGGGGAGAGAGGGACCAGGCCACATCCCAGAGCGATACACTGGCATGGAGCCGCGAGCTAACACGGAGGACGACGGGGCAGGCCCATGAAAAGCCCCAGGTTAAAGTTCACGGAGTAGATTGCTTTTCCTTCCAACCATCCACACCTGGCTGGCGACACTGCAGGCCTCACGAGGTAGCAGCATTCTCCCCTCCACGTCCTCCCTGGGTCCCCTTCACCTTTCTCAGCTGTCCCTCCCTGCCCCTGAGCCTCCTCTCTGGCCAGATGCTGTCCTTTGGATTTCCTGGGGCCTGTTGTTCCAGGGGGCACCTCCATGGATTCTGGGGGGCCTCTGGTGAGCTCAGACTCCCGCAGCCTGTGTGGCTCTCACTCCCACCCCTCCCCCTCTCATGCATTCTCCATTCTGTGGCCAGGGGAGCACAGATGTGCCGATCATACCCCACAGATTGGGCCCCAGGTGATCTCCCCAGTCTCCTTTCTTCCCCCATGTTCCCCCTGGTTTTCCTCTTTGCTGTCTCTCACACTCAACTGCCCCAGGGCCTTCGGACTTGCTGTGTCTGCTGCCCGGAATGCCTGCCCCCTGCCTCAGCCCCTGGTTCCCTGCCTCTGTTCACTAGAAGCCTTCCTCCCCCTCTTCTCTGACCTTCCCTCTGAACTTGACCCAGCTGTTGTGCTTTGGGGGTTACCCACTCCCCGCACTAACCCAGCTCTGTGGGAGAGGCACCTTGTCTCTCAGGGGGTGGACCTAGGGTAAGAGGAGAGGGGGAAGATATAAAGGGCACCACTAAAAAAAAAATTCCTCCAGATATCGAGATAGCTCATATATTAATGGAATTTTTAAAAGACCTTTCTGATAATCTAGTGGCTACACATGGGGCTGCTAACTTCACAGCGAGCAGTTCAAAACCACCAGCTGCTCTAGGGGAGAAAGACGAGGCTTTCTGCTCCCTAAGAAAGTCTCAGAAACCCAAGTTGAGCCCCGGTGGCTTAGTGGTTGTGCGCGGGACTGTGGCCCACTGGGTTGGAGGTTCAAATCCAGCAGCAAGGCTGGGCCTCCTACTCCCACCACTAGGAGCAGTGATGCCCCCAAAAAAACAAAACAAAGAAAGAAAGTCTCAGAAAGCCACAGGAAGCGCACAGGGGCAATTCTACCTTGGCCTAAAAGGCCAAATCCAGACTCACTGCCATCCATCCCATCTGGGCTGACTCACAGCAACCGTAGAGGACAGGGTTTAACCACCCCTGTCAGTTTCTAAAAGTGCAGCGGTCAATGGGAGTAGAAAGACAGGCCAATAGGTTAGGGATAAAGGGGAGGGGTCTTCCTGAGTGCCTGCACCAGCAGGAATGAGCTGTCCCCGCCACAATGAAAGGGGTGGCCGGGAAGTCAGGCAGGCTAACTAAGCAGTGGTAGGTACTGAGCTTGCTCAGACCCAAGTCATGTAGGCTCACCTGGGAGGTGCACCTGGGACATGGGTTAGGCACCCGCAGTGTGACGTCACACAGATGTGCCTGAACTCAGCCAATAAGGTCAGTCAATACCCTCGACCACGCCTCCCCAGCCAGTGGGGGTGGGCGGGGATAAGGGCCCCAGGTCCTGGTTCTCTCTGCGGTGCTCTCCAAGCCCGAGCGTTGCATTTCTTTTCGTGGCCCAAAAGTCCCCGCATGGCCCTGTACGCTTTCTGAAAATAGCCTGTACTTTCTGGAGACTGTCGTACCTGAAACGTTCCTTCCCCTCATCAAAGTCACGTGGATTGACAGAAGTGTTTCTGCAGCGCTGTGAAGCAAGAACCCTCAGGAACCTAACATTTCTTCTCCCAAGGACTGGCTGGTGGTTTTGAACAGCCGACCCTGCATATCCCAGCTCAGGCCAAGTTGCCGTCACCACTGCCCCACCAGCCCCCTCCCGCCCCGCTACTCTTCTGTCCCAAGCCACACGATGGCAGTGGATTCATTTGGTTTGGTTTCAGCTTTTTAAAGCCTTCTTAGGTTTACAGAAAAACTGTGCAGGAAGTCTCGAGAATGCCTATGTGAGAGCCCAAAAATATCCTGGAAAAATTCCATTCTTATCCTTTCGTTTCACGTTTCCCCCAACTTTCCTGTGGGGTCCAGCCCCACCGTCCTGCGCAGCAGCGTGTGCAATTGTGAAAAATAGGCAGGGAGCAGAGGGGGCTAGTCTTCATTCTCGCTCGGGAAGTGAGAAGGCGGAGAAGGGCCCAGAGTTTATTCATGGACAGGGTTTTATAGCACCAAGGCCCGCAAGCCTCTTGTTATACATGCACTTTAAAATGCGCGATGTGTTAACCGTGAATATCCCAACCCCGCCAGGGGAACATCTCAAGGGAAGTACAGGGATGCAAGAGAGAAAATGTGCTAATTGCTCCTTGAGCATAAGGGACAAGGGGGGACTGGAGCTCTTAGCAGCTTCTTTTAACTGCATTTGTGAGGAGACAGCTGCACATTATCACTGATGGGGAGTGGGGTGGGAGGAGGTTAGATGTGACGTGAGGAAACATCCTTCCTGGAATCTGTGCATCGCACGCAGTCCAGCGTTTCCCGTATTTTGGACTAAGGAGGCGTGGCTCGTCTCACGCTCAGGCAGGGTTGCTGGGTCCCATGGTCATGAGTGCCGGGAGCAGGTCACCTGCCAGGTCCTGCCAGGTCCTCAGTTTCCCTTTTTCGAACCGTCTGTACCTCCCTCCTCCTTCCTTTGCATCTCATTTCTCCCATTCCTTACATCGTGCGCTGGCAAACGTGTGCGTTACCACGGGCAAAACCATGGTGGATACATTGTTATTATTTCATTTATTTATTTATTTAGTGTGTGTGTGTGTGTGTGTGTGTGTGTGTGTGTGTGTGGCATTACTGCCCTGGTGGACGCAGGAAGCCCAGCCTTGCTCCTGGAGAGCCGCTGCTGGATTTGAACCGCCAACCCTTTAGGCTGCCGTCCCGCACACAACCGCTGTGCCACCGGGGCTCAGCCCATCACGGCTATTGTAAGAGGTAGACCTAGTGGCGCTGTCTGGGAAGGTCGGACCGCTGACTGCTAACGGAAAGGTCGCTAGTTCAGAGTCATCAGGCACTCGGAGGCAGAAAGATGAGGCTCTCTGCTCCCACTGGGAAATCCCATTGAGCGGTCGGAATCAGTCCCATACAAGTGGATTGGGACTCTGGTTATGCAAAAGGAGTCCCTGGCTGGCACCACGACTAAATGAAAGGCCTGCAGTTCAAACCCTCTCAGAGCAAGGCCTGGTGACCCACATTCCAAAGATTCCAGCCACGGGAGACCCCCTGGAGCCCGGTTCCGCTCAGACAGGCAGGGCTGGGGATCCACCGGACAGGTAGCAAAGTTAGGGCTAAAGGGGTTGTCTCCACCGAATGCCTTTGCTAAATGAAAACGTCACTGGCCACGCCACCATCAGGGGGCTGCAAAGAAACCCGACACACGCTAGACACCGATGGGGACCCTCCAGAAGTGGGCATTCTCAGACGCGGATCACGCAGGCCCAGGCGGAGATCAACCCGGGCACAGCCACACTAGTCACCAGCAATATCAGGTCAGACGGGTGTGCCGGCACTCAGTCACTGAGAGCAGTCACTGCGCCCAACCAGGAGGCCCCAGCCTGTGGGGACAGGAGAGGATAGAGGGCAGGCAGGGCAAGCCACGCCCTCTCTGTCAGGTAAGCTCTTGCAGGTCAGAAGGTGGGATCGCTCCTCTTGCACTCTCAGTCCCAAGCTTTTCTTCCTTTGGGGGTGCATGCACCCTGTGGGCTCTGTGTTCTCCTCTTTAAAGGTCCTTGTTGGCTCTCCCCTGAGGGGTCATTTTTGGTCATAAACTCTCCAATGGCCCCCTGGCCATGCACCCTTTGCCGAGGTGGCATGTGCCACCTGAGACCGACTGTAGTACCCGAAACCTCCTTTTCCCTCATAAAGTCACTTGGGTTTGCAAAAGTGCTGCTGCCTCGTGCATTCTTTCCGAGTCGAGAAGCCAGACTGCAGAAACCTAGCACGGCCACCAGCGAGGCTGCCCAACGGCACTGCAGCTGTCCGCAGGTGTGGCGGGCACTCCCCCAGCGGACCCCCAGCGGTCCCCACGCCCTGGGACTTAAGCCCCTGTGAAATCTCCTTCCCCTGGGGAATCGACATATAACCTCCTCTCTGGGGCACGGACGACAGGGAAGCGAGTGAAGAGACACATTGGACAGTGTACGATATGAAAAAGAAAAAACAATTTGTAAATTCTTAAGGGTTCATGGGAGAGGAGGAGGGGGGAAGGGAAATACGTTTTATACAGCAAAGGCTGGGCCTCCTACTCCCACCACCTGAGGTCAGGGATGCTCAAAAAACAAAAATAAAATAAAAAATAAAATGGTACATTAAAAAAAAAAAAGGGAGGGGGAAAGAGGAGCTTATACCAAGGCTCAAGTAGAAAATATTTGGAAATGAATATGGCAACATGTGTACAAATATGCTTGATCCAAATGATGTATTGAATGTTATAAGAGCTGTCAGATGAGCCCCGGTGGCGTAGTGGTTGTGCATGGGACTGCGGCCCACTGGGTTGGAGGTTCAATTCCAGCTCCCAGGAGCAAAGGCTGGACCTCCTACTCCCACTATCAGAGGACAGTGGTACCTAAAAAAAAAAAAAAAAGAGGTTCTGTCAAGCAGATTTACCCAAATAGCTGTCAGAGGCCCCAATAAAATCATTGGAGAAAAAAAGTATATCTAACCCCCAAGTAAAAATAAATAAAATAAAAATAAAGCCCGTGCTTAAGTTAAAAAAAAAAAAAGAACACTCCTTAGATTAAGAAAT
>PVJH01023913.1:0-33993 GCA_004026705.1 Nesogale talazaci
ATATATATTTGAGTCCTTGGCAGATATTCAACTTTTGACACCCAACTACCCCTGACCCTCCTTCCAGGTCATCCTGACGAAACACCCTGCCCTGGTTACTCTCACCCACACAAGGTGCCTGCACCGACGGCCTCAGGCACCACCTTCACCGTGGAATCAGAATCACCAGTAGCACAAGCCCCTCTGCATTCCTCTGCAGCCCATCTTCGTCTCCTAGCAGACATGCTCCCTTCCCCACCTCACCTTCCTCAGTCAGCCCTCCTCTCTGTGTGGTGTCCCTGGATGTTTGACTCTTCCAGTAAAATGATTGGCTCTGTCCCTGGTGCCTGCGTGTCCTTGCAGAGAAGGGATTGAGGTTGCTGCTCAGTAGAAGCCCGCTCCAAGAGGATTGTCCAGGCAGGTGTGTGTGTCTCTGGTCTAATGGAGGGTCCAGGGGAAACAAGGTAAGATTGAGAGGGAGGGAGAATTCAGAGACTCCGACACTTCAATTAGCTGAAAGGTCTACACCAGCCTCAAGAAATAATTACCGTTCAGACGTGAGGCTGTATGGATACCTATCTGTCTCCTAAATCACAATAGAAGAACACATTCATCGCAGGGTGTTCAGAAACCCAGCCTACTGACCGTGGTAGATTAGAGATCGGCTGCAGACAGCACTCATTGTAATCAGATTCCCTCACTGCTCTTATGCAGCTCTTCCTATGAAATAATATGGGGACTCTGGTGCAGGATCAGGAGTGATCAATGACGAGACAACATCTGATGGCTCAATGCAAGCCAGAACTCTCAACCCAGAGCGTGATAGTCCATCCCAGGACTATGCTGGGACTCAGCAGACGTGTCCGTGAGGGTGGGCAACTCCTCCAACAATGACACAAGGCAGGGCAAGCGTTGTTTTGGACGTGTTGCATTTATCCCACAAGTGGCTGAACTGTCTGTGCACGTGTTGTGTTCCTAGGCACTGAACACGGTCCATCACTCCACCAGAAAGCCAACGCCCTCCCCCCCCGCCCCCCCGGGCAGGGTCCAGCAAATGGACGGCACACAGCATCCCCCGACCAGAAAGCGTTTTCACTGGGGGGGAAAATGTGGAAAGGGACTGGATCAGATGATCACGATTTCATGGGTCCGCAGTTACATCCTGTGGGCCCGCGATCATTGTCAAATTGTCGCCGGAGGGGGGCACACGTGACTCTTCCATCCGCACCGTCTGCCGATCCCCGGCTTTCAACCAGAAGGGAAGGCTGGGGTCGTCAAGGTTAGGGCCGCAATACAATACAGAGAAGCTGCTGGAAGAGGAAGCATTCATCTTACAACCCAATGAGCTCGCCATGCTGGAGTTCATGGACTGATGGCCGGACTGCTCACGGAGGGTGTCTGGATCGTTTGCTGGAGCAGAACGCCTCACCTTTCTAGTACCCACGGCTACCCACGGCGGACCCTTGCCATTAGCACCTGAAGGGGTAATCACGTGAGCATGAGGACCCCTGCCCTCAATCTCGGGGAGGGGTGTCCCAATCCTCTTCTACGTGAACCTCGACGAACCGAAACCCTTCCCAAAAAAGTAGCAATGTCTTCACGGCAGTCATGCATCTCATCTCAGGGGAGGAGAACGTGTTCTGGAAAACCCGGCGCTCATGAATTCTCCATTCATCCAGGGGCCACACCTGCCAGGCAGTTCTTTCGGAAGGACAGCTGAGCCTCCCCTACAGGAATAACAAGATTTGGGAGCATTCCTCTGCATGTGGCCACCTCTTTCTCCAAAGATCTGTGGGTCGGTTCCCTGGGGGAGTCTTGAACGTTCTCTCTTCTAAGGACTTAATCCTTGTCTTTCTCTAGACGGGAAATATTCAATACCGGACACTCTTCAAAGCCCACCCCCAGAAATCTCAGTTTGCCCTGCAAACAAGGACATCGATCCTCCCACGGGACTCAGACTACCCTGCGATCTTAAACCCCTTGCCCTGGCTCCTCACGTGAAACTGTAACGGAATCTGATGAGGTCATTGTCGGTGAAGCAGTCCACCCCGGGGATGTAAATATTGAGTTTCTCTCCTACAGGCAGAATGCCTGAGTTGTTGGGGAAGTAAATATTGGGTTTCCCGCCTATAGGCAGAATGCCTGAGCTGTTGGAGGCACTGTGCAGGGTTTTCAATTTCCTGTGAGCTGAAAAAGTCGCATTTTGGTAGGACACAAACATTTTTACCCCCTCCATGATCATCTACAAATAATACTCACCTTTTGCCCCAGGGGCAGGGAATGGGGGGGGGGGCTGGAGGAAGAGAAACCAAGTTTACCCAATGAAGAAAGACATGCAAAATAATGGGGTTGAAACAAACCCAATGGTCAGAAGAAAAACCTTCACATTTCTTATCTGTGTTGTGACGCACTGCGGACACCTAGGTACGGTGCGTCTCGTCTCCTTGGTAAATAATGCACAGACACTTGGCATTCCTGGGATGATCCACGTGGGATCATCTGCAAACCTGAGAGCAGGTGGAATGCAAAGGAGCACCGATGCAAAGGATGCTTCAAAATAAGCCCCAGTTGATGAAAGGAGCTTTAGAACGGATTGTGAGGCCGTGGTGCTGATGATCTTTATAAAGTGATTCAACTATGGAAGTGTCTGACAGGTGAATTCTATATCAAGAAAGCTACCATGAAAAGCAAAAGAAAACGATACCAAAATAGCAAATAAACCAAGCTTGCTCCATGGCGCCTATGGTGTGGGGAGAGTTTTTGGTTAAAGACATGAAGATGATGGGCAGGGTGACTGTGGCGGTCAGGAGCTTATGTTCTTTGCACGATTGAGATATAGGGGTGGAGTCTAGCCTGTCAATCTGGAGATAGCCATTGAGTAGCCAATGAGGCCTCTGTGTGGGCATGGCTTTCTCCTGAGACTTCTGGGAAATCTTGCAATATTTCCCTCGTGGAGATGAGAGGCTATCTTCCCCAGTTGTTGGGAGTTAGTCTCAGAGACAATGAACTACAGACAAGACAAGATGGCAGCGTCCGAGGAGCTGAAGGAGCCGGAGGAGAAGCCACACAGCCTTGCCCTGATGGGACCAGACCTTTGAAGTTGGGGTGGCCACGTGGAGACCCCTGCCAGCGCTGAGATGCTTCTACCACCACTGGATGCTGTTGATGGACCCTGAGCCCTGGAAATGAGGAGCCATGGGGAGACCCCTGCCAGCACCGGAAGGAGGTTTATAGACTGATATCGGGCCTATGGGCTAATATCAGACTTACGACTTGGAACTGGACTGGGCTGGGATGCTTTCTCAGTGTTCCATTTCTCTTGCCTATAAACCATTCCCCTATATCTATATCTGTGTCTATGAATTTGTTTCTCTAGTTTACCCATACTGACACTGTGGTAGAGAAATGTGGAAGAGGACATTGCTCTTGGATGTCCAATACACAAGGTATAATCACTGGCACGGAAGTAGACAACAAGAAGTTATATTTGAATGGGAGAATGCTTTTTTGTGTATATCTGTGTCTCGGTAATATATATACATATACATATATATATATAACCATGAATACCAATGGGCACAAGGGAGAAGACAATGATCTAGAATTGATTGGGGTGATGGTTCTACAACTCTGGGATACCAGTGGGTTATGGAAGGGTATGAAAGATGGATGAAATGCCAACAAAACTTTTGTAAAAAACAAAAATAGGTACTAGTTATCTTCACCTGAAGAACCCACCCTTCAAACCCTTTTGGGGTAGAGAGAGGTCTACACTGTAACAGCTGAGATTGCCACGACTCTGAGATCTCTGATGGGGAGTTGTAGGAGAAGCTTGAAAATGCCCAATAAACGGAAGACTTGGACCATGGAGAATGGGGGTGGAGATCTGGCTGCACAAATCTGGAAACCCAAATAAAACTCCTCAAAGGGCACATGCACACGCACAGAAGAAACCCCACTCTTGACAGGCTTCCCCGTTCCACGGGGAGACGTTCCCCAGGCAGGCTGTGCAGGGCAGCACAGCAACCCCAATCACAGAGCCTGACTCAGAACCTTCATGGAGTCCACCAGTGCCCCCCACTCTTGGGGAGGATCCTGTAGACCTGGAGATTTGTATTCTTGCCCCCTTTTACACCATTTCTCTGTGGATGCCATTATGGGCCACCTTGTCCTCATTCATCATAAAGCCTCGTACCAGATCGTGAGCAGGAAACATCCTGTGTGGGAGGTGTCTGCAGACATTAACACCTTGGCCAAGTGACTCCTTTTTCATCATCCTTGAAAAGAGGCAGGGCTGGTGGCATATGGAACTGTGTGGATAAGCTTTGCGTACGCTCAGGGGATACGCAACTCCATGGAAATCCATCATGTTAGGGGGAGAGATTCTGCCCGTTTTCTTTGCAAGTTAAATTTCAAAACCAGTCCTTTTTGTCCCAGCCCATCTCCTCCGTATGGATGGGTGGAGGCACAGAACGTTCTCTGTCATTAATCTTGAGAGAGATGAAGGGCGGGAAATGTCAGATACGAAGAGGAAAACTGTTCTCTGGGGTCACTTAGTCTCAAAGCCACTCGGGGACTTGCGGGAGGTCGTGGTCATGATTTCCCTCTGAGGGCTGAGGAATGTGAAGTATTCTCTGTGTGTGTCTGCCCTCTGAGGTGGAAAGGAGAAACCCTTCTTCACTTTCTCCTCAAATCTTCCTCTGAGCCTCTCCCGGAGAACCAGACATTTCCTCTCTGTGTCAAGTTCATGCTTCATTGTTTGACTTGGAGAAATTAGTCCTTGAACGTGTATTAGGAATGACTATCAACTCTTCCAGGCAAGAGTGAATTGGCCAGTGGAGTGAAATGAATGATTTGGGTCAATCCTTTCCATAAAGATGACAGATATCAACTAGAAGACTGGGCAGTATGGCAGGTCATATTACTGAAGTGCGAGAAAATGCATTGGCATGCTGTTTGCTAATGAAGAGAGGGCTGGAACGGAAATCAAGAAGACCATTTCATGTATAACTTCTAAATAAAAGATGAAACACTCAGTTGTCAACCATACCAGAGACACGATGCCTTCTACCAAGGAAACTTTAAAACACGGCCAGAATAAAAGACACGTGGGGGGAAAAAAGAAATGAAATGTGAGTGACAAAAATGGAATCACATTCCATGAACATGGAGAGGAAGTTTTAACGTTGTGAAAATCTCAGTGCTGTCCAAATCAATCTGTAAAGACAATGCAATATCAATACAGATCCCCACTCCATTCTTACAAGAAGCGGCAGTCCCAATTCCTAAATCTATCCGGGAACGTAAGAGACCCAGGACCTGCCAAGAGCTTCTTAAAAAGCACCAAGTAGGAGGTCTTGCTATGATTGACTTAAAAGGCGACAGGGGTCAAAAACAGGCAGGAATTTGAGGTAATGAGAGGTCCGTAGATGTGGAAGAGAATACGGCAAAATAATTGCATCCACCTGAAGACCCCCAAGATGGCAGAAAACAACATTAAGTGGGAAGGGGATCATATATCTTCCACATATAGCACTTGAAGAATTGAGTCTTCATCTACGGCAGAACGAAACAGGATCCACATCTCACCCTGGAAGCAAAGTCTTCCACACAACGCTGGAGCCATCAAGACCCTCCGGGTCCAGTCCTTGGGGAAGGACAGCGGAAAGGGAGGGAGACGTTCGCAGAGACGGCGTGACACAGGGACAAGCGTGAGAACAGGAGTGAGGAGAGCGCAGGACCTGGACGTGATTCCTTCTCTTGCGCTTCAGGTCACTGGGAGTCAGAAGGGACCCCACTGGCACCTGATAAGAGTCACAGCCACAACCACAACGACATGGCGCTAGAGGAGATGACAAGGTCCCATTGTCTGCCGTGCCTCCATGGGGAATTCCCACAGCAAGGAGTTCTCTCCACATTCTGAGAGAGAGAGAGAGACAGAGAGAAAAACAGAGAGAGAGAGAGAGAGAGAGAGGTGGAGGAGGGGAAGGAGGAGAAGAGGAGGAGGACAAGAAAAAGGAACTGGAGGAGGAGGAGGAGGGAGAGAGAGAGGGAAGGGAAGTAGGCAGAGAGGGTTGCAAAGATAGAGAAGGAAACAGAGTGCTGACCTTTTGTCACCTTTTGTCTCAAGATGGACACGCGTTTAGGTCACCTGGGAGACCAGATGGTCTATCCTGACCTGATTCATGTCCTCCGGCATTTATTCTCCTCCAGGTGAGCACCCAGAAGGTGTTTGTCACAACGGTAAGGTTGTGGAATGTTTGCAGTGTATGATTTAAGAGGCAGGTGAGTGTCACTCATGTTGACACATGAGTTCAAGGCTGCAGGGAATGCCACACCCTCAGACCTCCTATCAAGGTTACACCTGAGAAAAATCAATGGGGCTGAGCCCTACTCTTCCATCAATCAACATTATGGTGCCCAGACTTATGATACTGCCTTCCTCCTTGGACGTGTCCCTGAAGCTTCGCTCCATAAATTTCCGGAAAGTATTTACTCAAGATAAGCTTAGTACCTGGAAACGGGCTTCCTAGAAGCTCAAATATGTTTACTTTCTGTAAGATGTTCTAATCCAGGCTTCTCTCAGTCCCTCGCCATCTAGTAAATCTCTCCAGTGAGCAAATGTTTCTTGGGTGTCTTTTATAACCTTTGATTTCTGCTTCTATTCATCTGTAAGTGCTACCTACCAACGAGGAGCACCTCTGGCTTTCTTTTTCCATACACCCAGGCAGACTCAGAAACCTTGAGGAGAAGTTCTGCTGTCACATAGGGAGAGGTTGCGTCAGAAATGACGGGTTAGCTGCCATGCGTGTGTCCCTTGTTAATTTCAGATGTATGCCTCTAGTCAGGCAAGGGGTCCCACATGTTTCTGTCTTCTAAAATCAGTTTGGAGAACTAGAGGGTTATGTTTTTAAAAATCGTTTTTATTTTTCCGCACAGTTTAATTTGAAAGGGTGGGTCAAGGACACGAAGCCACACAGTACTGAAAGAGACAGAGACCAAATAACCAACGGTGCAGTCTAGAAGGTCAACCATTTCAACAAGAGCAGAGGTCAGAAGGAAGAAGGGAAGTTCTAAGCAGAAGAGGAAAGTGCTGTTGCACTCTGAGGACTGTCATCCAAATGACCAAATATCTAGGATTTCGGGGGGGTGATCAATCACCTTTCTCTCTCTACAGTGAAGCCTCAGTTTAGTTTCTAATGAACTCAGTTTCCAATGAAGCCTCAGTTTGGTTTCTAATGAACTCAGTTTGAGTTCATTAGATGCTCCACGGGCCTCCCGATGTCGGCTGAACACTTTTGAGGTAACATTGGCCACAGTTAAGTAGAAGGAGGAGACCAGGATTTGGGGAGGCAGTGAGGGGTGTGATAGGGGGAGAAACAGTTCAGGTGAGGGGAGTAAAGAAGGACTCTTCAACGTGGAACTGATCACCGATGTCCCTTGGCGGGTTACAAAGAAATTGTGCCACGAGGATAGAATCTGCTGGGTTCGTTCCTTAGAATGAGGAGAAAAGAAAACAAATACCCAAAAGCAATATCCATTTCCTTCCTTCATGTATATTCTCAGGGACTAGGGCGCCTATTCACAAAAGGGTGAAAGAATGAGACGAGAGTTTATCAACAATTAAAACACAACAAAAATTAAACTTTAATTAGAGGTTCGAAACCCTGAGTGGAATAAACCCTTCCACGGCAGAAAAAAAAATTCTCTCATCTTCATTAAGGGATGTTCTCACTCAGGAAGGGGGTTGAAGATGCCATTGAGATGAACCTTCAGGGATCCCCATGATCCCAGAGACAATCATATGTGTATAAGGGAGAGTTTTATCAAAAAGGTTAATTGCATAATAAAAATAAATCCCAGCCCGGTCCAGATCAAGTCCCTAATTAGCTCATCTTTTTGATACCAGTCTGCAAATTCCTCTTCAGACTTGAGCAACACATGCAGTGACACTGAGCAGAGGAGCCTCACAGGCCCAGGGGTGTAAAGTCTTAGGGATCCAGAGGGACCAGAAGCATCTTACCATTGGTGTGAGTCTCCCTGGGACTTTCTAGCTCCGAGGCTCTGGCCGCCATGAGCAGAGCTCCATGTGAGGCGTCAACAGGAATGTCTCACAGGGAGAAGGAGCAGAGAGAAGGTCTCCCACCCTCTGGAAGGACTTCCCAGAATCCTCAAAAGGTCATGGCCCCAGGGAGGCCTCTTTGGCTAAGAGCTGTTGGACAGGGTAGACAGCACTCCTTTGGAGGTTGACGGGATGTAACTGCCACAATTTGTACCCCAAAAACCAGCTCTACATCTACAGAGCACTCAGGCCGTGCTTCCAACACAGACCTGTGTCCCTTTCGTAGTCCACGTTACCTGCAGGATTCGCAGACAGCCCACAATTCGAAAGGACCCGTTCTTCTTTGGGCTTTATTGAATGTCTCACTTGGACATGCACGTGACACAGGTAGAAGCCCTACTGGCAGGAGGTTTTCCATTCGCCTGTGAGGCAAAAGGTCCAGATTTTGGAATCACTCAGCAGTCCTCAGGAGAAAGGCAGGAATTTCTGGTCCCTCAAACAGTAGCAGGCTTGGACACTCACAGGGATAGACCTTCCCCATCTGGTAAAGGTCCCTATGAGTCAGTATTGACCCCATCAGAATGGGGCATCGAAAGGAACATGACCATGATAAAGATAGGAATGGTTAACTGCTTCCTGCCTTAACTGCAAAACCTGTTCTGTGTCACATTGTTGGGGATACTAAGGGCCTCTCCTATCTTATTTATGCTTTATTTTTTGCCATGAACAAGGGTCCTAACTTGATTGTCACAGTGACCGATAACCCAGATAAGGTTCATTAGAGAAACTGAGACATTTACTCTGGTACCATAAGTCTGCCCCACCTGTATATCAAGACTATATCAAGAACAGATTGGTGGCACTGGAAGCCAATACCCAGAAACATGCTGAGCTGTGGGAAGACACCAGGAACATCATTCGTGAGGAAAGAAAACTGTCATTTAAAAAAAAAAATCAGAAGGGGGCTGAGCCCCGGTGGCGTAAGTGGTTGAGTGCGGGACTGCAGCCCGAGGGCTTGGTGGTTCAAATCCAGCAGCGGCTCTCAGGAGCAGCAATGGGTAGCGCCCCCGACCACCAGCGGCAGTGATGACCCCCCCCCCCAAAAAAAAGCAAAAAAAAAATCAGAAGGGATGTCAGAACAGACTTTGAACATTGCTCTTAATAGTGCAATAGATACCCAAAGGGAGGAAATGATGACGTCGTACAGTGAAGGAGAACATTTCAAAGGGCAGCTCACGGAGACACTGGAAATTATTTTATCTTTTTTTTGTTTTTTTTTGGGGGGGGGCATCACTACCCTCAGATAGTGGGAGTAGGAGGTCCAGCCTTTGCTCCATGGAGCTGGAATTGAACCTCCATCCCAGTGGGCCACAGTCCCGCACACAACCACTACACCATCAGGGCTCAGCCTTGGAAATTATTTTAATGAAAGGTGCAAAAACCAAAGTTTCAAAACCAAAAGGGGAGAACACACTCAGCATAACTGAAAGCGAAACATCTCAAGAAAAAATTGAGACTTGATTTACAGCACTGAAATGTTCTATAAGCCCAAAACTAAATGGTGCAGAAGCCCCAAAGAAGATGGCTAGAATACAAAGAGTCACAGTACAAAAACAATTGTCATTTATCTCGCATTTCCAAGGGAACGTAGTTCTGGCAACCAATGGTACTGAAAGATGGAACTCCAGCGGTGCTGAAAGCATTAGATAAAAAAACAGGCCCCAGGAATGGGTGGAATGCCAGTGGATATGATTCATTGTGTTAATAAAGCTTTGGAAGTACATGTTTGTCTATAGAGGAATTTGGGGAGGCATCAGCTTGGTCAATTGACTGGAAAAGACCCACTATGGTCCCTATCCCCATGCAAGAAGACCACAATTGAATGCTCCCATTACAGAACACGGTCTTTGAGGGCACGAGTATGTACAGTTTTGTTGAAAATTATCCAACAATGGTCTCCGTCCGCACTGCACTGGCTGGGGAGCTGCCATCTGGATTCAGATGAGCATCTGAAACAAGGAATATCATTGCTGGTGCCAAATGGACCTTGGGTCACAACTGATACCCACAGCAAGATGTCCGATTATGTCTCATTGACTATCCAAAAACATTCAACTGTGTGGACCGTAACAAATTCTAGGTAGACTTGAGAAGAAGGGGGATTCTGTAACCCTTTCTTGGGCTCAGGAAATTGTGCACACAGCAGACCAAGAGCATGCTTCTTGCCTGTCATTCACGAAAGGTGTGGGTGTGAGGGGGGGGCGGGGTTGTTTCCCTTCACCCCACTTTTCCATTTGTATGTCAAGAAAATTATCAAAGAAGCAACATTATGTGAAGAAGAAAGAGGCATCGGAATGGAAACAAAACTAAAGAAGAAGCTGGCTAGCTCCGAGGGAGCGGGACTTGAAATAGTTTTTTAGGAGGAGGAAGGCTGCATCCTCACCGCAGATCTCAACTCAGCGACAAGAAGACCCACATCATCGCAGCTGCACCAGCAGGTGACATGCTGATCCACGGAGAAAGAAATTGAAATTGTGCCTTAGGTTGTCTCGCTTGGCGCCGCCATGAAGGACGTGAAAGCAGCAGCAAGAGCTGAAAAGACGGAATGCCTCAGGCGTGTCTGCTTCACGAGGTCTGAACAGCAAAGACACCCCACTGGGAAGTCACGTGCACCTGAACCGAGCCTGGACGTTTCCAACGGCCTCCTGTGCCTGTGAGAGTGTGACCAAGGAAGCCCGAAGAAGAACTGATACAACCGAATCATGTTGCCTGAAAGGGCCACCGACTTCCAGAGAATCAGCAACCAAGTCCCCCAAGAAGGGAGGCCCCAGTGCCCCAGTAATTCCATGATGGTGAGAATTCCTCACAGACTTTGATATGTGATGTGCCAGAGTCCAATCCGTGCAGAAAGATGACACATATGAAAAAGCAGAGAAAGAGAGGAAGGGCCTGGAGGAGGTGGATTGACGACGCAGTGGCTGCCACCACGGACTCACACAAAGGGGTCCCTGTGTGAGTGGCCCAGGACCTGGTGCTGTTTGCTTGTGTTCCACACAGGCTCCCTGTGGGTCAGAACCGACCAACAGCCCCTGACAACATCTGGATGGAAATGGCTTGTAGGCCAGGTTCACAGGACCCAGAGTGATGAAGTTATTCCACTGGCTGAGAAGAGAGAGTAACACAAGGGACTAATGTCTCCACGGCCAGCAGGGTTGCAGGTGCTTTATGCAGTTAGGACATCCTTGTTCTCCATGAAAGGCTCAGAGGAGCACACTGAGAAGGGAGTGAGAAGCACAGGTGCTCCTTCCCTCCTCAGAGTCAGACACAGAGGGAACACTCCAGATCCCAGGGAAGAACGCCAAGACCGTGACCCTGGCTGGGCAGAAGTTTCCTCCCCAGAATCGGGACTTCCATCCTTTGAGAACCCTCCAGATTCATGGCACAGAGATTTCTGTCCTTCCACAAGAAACTTGCAGGGAACGAGCCGGGCGACAAGTTTGTTTGTTTGATGTTGTGGAGAGGTAGAGGGGACAGGATGACATGAAGGCAGTCTGTTTGCCCTTAAACAATTGCCAACCAGGATGTTTACGGTTGCTGTTTCATGAAAACGGCTTATCCAACCACATGATAAATATTTAGGGGAAGCACAGGAGGTATAAAAGGGGGCAGGGTTAGAGCGCCTTTACAGCAGGTACCTTCTACGGGCTCCTCAGAAGGACAAACGACCAAGACGGGCAAGATGAAGATTCTTCTCCTGACGCTGGGACTTGCCCTGACCTGCGCTGGCCTGGACACTCTGTCCAAAGTGGATCTCTCACTGGTAATGAGGACAGCTTAGCACATGGGTTCTTATTTTATGCACATGTGTGTGTTGCTTTGAGGGATGGTAGTGTTGGTTCCCCTCACCCCCCCAAATTTGTGTGCCTGGATCTGCATCTGCAACCCCCACCCCCAAAGAACAATCCTTCATTTTACTGGATATTGATAAGTTCCCACAACCATTCCCTACGAGAGGATGCTGGTGCAGGACCCCTTGATGTCTCGCTCGGCAGAACTGCTCCCTAGGGTCTGCATGGCTGACTTTTCAGGAGTAGGTAACCAGGATTTTCTACGGGGGTGTCTTCTTCTGGGCTGAGGTGGTCCAGCAGATCTCTGGTTTGAATGGAGTGCTGAAACACGCCCACCTTCAGGAACATGCAGCTTTTCTGCTTTTCTCCCTCTGCACTTCGTGAAACACCACCTCAGGTGCGAATTTAACGTCGTGTCTGATGGAGTCGTGTATACCGATTCGGGACTTGCACGCTTTTGATTCTCACCTTGGCACAGTGTCTGTTGATCTTCCTTTCCCTGGTTTCCCATATCCCTCACATACAGTGTTTGCCTCTAAAGCAAGCGATGGGTGGACTCCTGTAGATGACGTTCCAGAAACAGAGCTTCCCGTGTCAATGTTTCCGACCGATTTGTTTCTTTTAGATTCAAGGAAATTATAGACACATATACACGGCCTCAAACAACGTGAACAAGACAGAGGAAGGTGGTGAATTCGATGTTTATACGCGAGAGATCAATTATTATCCGAACAGTGAGCTGATGCGTTTTGGCTTCTATGTCAAGTAAGTCATTGTTTCATGGAATGAAAGTGGACACAGAAATCTGGTTAGCAAGGGAGGATCTCCCTTCCTCGGCTGCAGAGCAATCTCAGGTCTCGGGGTGGGGCATTTGGAGAGCCTTGTGAGGTGAAGATTTAACAGCCAATGGAACAGGGATTGGAGAGTTGAAAGCCTCCCTAGGAATCAACTCTCCAGACACTGGAGGGAGACAAGTTCCAATAATGTCCTTCATCTCTCACTTTCACAAACCTATCAAAGCTCAGGGAAGCTGAGATGGTCTTTAAAAGCTGTGAATAGAGCCCAAAACCCCAGGACGACCTCTCTCCACAAAACTGTTGAATCTGCTGCTGTGTGAGTGGGGGAAGGTGAGGTGTGGCGGGTGGGCAGGACAGGTTGTCTAGAGAAACAAATCCAGTGACACTCACACGTCTATGAGACCCAGCCTGTGATTGACAAATAATCTCATCCCATGGAACTCATCCCATTCTAGTCCAACAGACGCCCACCAGGGAGATGCAAGCCTGGAACCCCTTCGCCCCCACGCAGCTCAGGGTGTTGATGCAGGAAGGTGACGTGGACTGCAGCAGGATCACAGTGCAGGGGGTGCAGAATCACCTGCATTCAAGGTCAGGGCAGACCTGACAGGCCAGTGACCCTGTCAGCAAAGGGTGGCTTATGTGGGACCATCGTTAAATGCAGAGCCCTACAAACAGAAAGAGAAATGCCAAGTCTCAGTTTCCCCTGCTGATAAGAAACCCACACTTCTCAGAAGGCATCCTCTGGCTGTCACCTGACTGACAGCAGGGATTGCTCCCTCCAATTCAAAACATAGGCATGTGGCCAAAAATTTCCCTCCCCAGTGTGGAAGGCTTCCATTGCCTCAAGGATTGTTGATCACATGTTAGGTCTATTGCATGCCTTTGGTAAGAACTCAAATCATGAATGAGAGAACTAGAAATCGTTTTTTGTCTTCTTTTGAATCCTAGTCCAGTTGCAGGGACATAAACCAACAGTGGGATCTGGGTGGAGTCTCAAAAAGAAACTGAAGATGAGGTGGGGAGAGGGGCCGTGGTTAGGAGAGTGGGGCATTCTTCTAACAGTGAGATTTTATGGCTGGGGCACTGAGGGTATGGGAGAAGGGGGATGGATGCCCTTGGGGGAAGAATTGAATGTTCAAGGTAGGAAACAGAAAGTTGGGGGGGGGGGGGGGGGGAAGAGTGACTCTGTACCGAAACCCTCAGTTATTTAAAAAATGGAAATACTTAGCACTGTTGTGTTCAACAAACACTGCAGTGTTCCAGGTAGACACATACAGGATATCGGAAGAGGATCGCCTAAGATCCGCGTTCTGAACAGGGAGGAGGTAGGGTTTCTTTTGAAGACTTGTCTGCAAGTGACTTGGTTTGAATGCAGCGCCTTCAGTACTCAGGAAACAGCTGTGCATGGAGGCTGGTTGTCAGGGCCATTCTCTGCTTCTTTCTAATGGGGCTTCCCCTGTGAAGACTTGCCCAGAGAACAAATGCACTCAAACACCACGCAGAGGCCGATGTGGGGGATCTGACTGTGTCAGTCAGAGACAATGAGTTCTGAAATCTAACCTAAAGAGGCTTAAAGGGAAAGTATTTTTCACTTTTGTTGGGGATATATGAAGAGTGAGATTTTTGTGCAAAACTTTGTCTTTCTGCAAGTCTCAGTCTCTGTGGTAGAGAGAGAGACAGAGAGACAGACTGACTGACTACAAACGAAGAAAGGAATCCAGCATAGAAAAAAACAATGTGTGAAGATAGCCTGGGTTTCACAGACTGCTGAGTGTCAAAGAGCCTTTCAACAGAATAGCCATCTGCTGACAGGGGTCCATTTTCCTTCAATTGGGGGATGGAGGGATGGATGAACAGGGAACAATTTCCCAGTCATGGTGAGGATGTCAGCGTCCGACGACTTTAACTGCTCTTCCATGTGGACACACCACTTTCCAAAACCTTTACAGAGATTGGATTTTCTTTTCCAGGACAGGAACTGCCCTTGTCTGTTTGGCATTCCAGTTGTGACAAATGTCTATTTCTGTGTACGCTCCATCATGCTGAACTTGCAGGAGTGTGTCTGCCGCCCAGAGAGGACGGTGGTGCTGTTTCTGCCAAGCACCGATCCATGAGTCACTGGTGACCGTGCTGACGGATGGACGCAGGGATTCTGCAGTGGTCACAGGAGGCCAGGAGCCCGCAGAGGCCCCCCTTGTTTGATTTCACTCTGTGTTGCGGCATCTCACCTCTTGCAATTTCTTCCAAAGTGCTGGCCGTCGGTCACTGCACCAAGTCCTGTCTCCAGATGCTGTTTCGTAGGCAAAGGGACCCTGCATATATTATGGACTCAGGCAAAGCCAGAAGTGGAACCCTGATCTTCCAGGTTGTCTCTTAAATGGTTTTATCACTTTCTCCAATTCAACTGACCCTGCTTTCTCCTGTAGGTATGATGGGCAATGCCTTCCCCGTTTTCAGTATGCACAGAGAGGACAAGGGGATTGGTTTGTGGGTGTGGGTAAGTATGACTGTGCTTCTGCCTGAGAGTGATGTGTTCGATTGAAAGGATTGCCTCAACTTTTGACAAGAACACTGCACATCTGAATCCTGTTCAGGATAATCCCATGAATTTCCCAAGCACGTTCATGTGGGATGTGCAAGGAGATGAAGAGTATGACATCTTGAGACCCAGTAATGTTACATGTTACCAGGAAAAAGGATAAGCAAGCGTTTCATAGCTTGGCTTCCTGTGGGGCCCGGGCAGAAGACACAGGTCTGAGCCCACTGGAAACATCCTAAAGGATTGAAGTCTAATGGATCCAGCTTGAGTTTCCAGACCAAGGCCCCCTTGTCCTGAGCAGAGCAGACTTTCACAAGAATCTGAATCAATCCCTGTCAGGTAGAAGCTTTAAGTTGACTCCCATAAGAATGAAGGCAACTAGGAGAATTTCAGCCAGATAGCCTGTTACAAATCAGGTGGCTGTTGGTGCAGACGTCTTCCCCTCATTTTTGTTGGTTCATTTGTTTTTGTTGATTGTTAATGGTCCTGAAGAATGTTCTGCATTTTCAAAGGCCCAGAGTCTAAGTATTTAATCGTCATTGAGTAGCAGGATTCACATGGAAGTAGCAAGACACTGAGAGATGGAGCGACACGCCCCATTTGTTGCCCCGTCAATCAACTCTCACTCTCCCGTACGTGATTCTTGCTCTTCCCACATACTCCCACTCCGATACTCAAAATCAGCTGGTCACCCCCGTACAGATAAGCCCGTCATCAGAAAACCACCCCACCACCACCGAGTCATTTCTGACTCACCTGGGCCCTGTGGAGACCGTCTCGGTCTCAGAGCAGGCAGCTTCCTCCTTCTCATTAGGAGTGGATGGAGAGTTTGGACATTTCTCATGGAAATGTCCTGCCCTGTCTTTGCCGTTGGGGTCCAAAGCTCCCTGGCGAGTGTCATCTTGGCTGCTCAGACACTGATGTGCCTATCCCTCCATGCACACGAGGAGATTCAAAAATGTGTGTGTGTGTGTGTGTGTGTGTGTGTGTAACATTCTCTGAAACGCTGATTGCATTTTTCTCATTGGCTTTCCCAGTCCTGTTCTAACTCTGGTGGAGTCCGTTAGGGTCCACTTAGTCGATTCTGACTCTTAGCAACATGATGAGATGCAGGGGGAAGGCCCCTGGGCTTGTGTGGGCCCTCAGCTTTCAAGGGGCCCATGGCCTGGTCTTCCTCGGTCAGCGTCAAGGGGTGGCTGACAGTGCCAGCATTCCTGAGCCACCGAGTCCTCAGTCCTTGCAATGCCAGAACTCATTTCATAATGTGCTTTGTTCACTTATTTGTCTGCTTTCCAGGTCAACTCAACAATACTTTGAAACCTCTGTACGTCACAGAAAATACTATAGTAGGAGTGTACAATAATGTGGACAGGGATGGAGTGCTTAGCAAAACAGTTGATCTTCAAGGTGAGTGCCAGCTCCCACACTTCACAGAGGACTCAGCCTCTCCCTCAGCAGAGATTCTCGTGCCAGTCTTGGCAGGATGGGCTCTCACACCATGTGCCCTTCAGGAGGACACACTTGAGTCTCCACCTGTCCATGCCATCCCGTGGTGATCCACACATGCTTCTGAATTCCACTGGGTGTTTCTCGGTTTCCCGAGGATGGTATTTTGGATGTTGATCAGCAGGCCTTCGTCCCAAGGCCCCGCACCATCTTCCCCGTGGCACCCAAGAGGACTGTCCATGTGCACCTGGTTCCAAAGACTTACCAATGTCCATGGAGGGGCCTGCAGCTCCAGGTGCCCTCATGAGGGCCAGGTTGAGCTGTGCCCCTGAGGGCTTTCCAGCAAGCACGGCCTTTCAGGAGCAGAGAGTCAAGCCCCTCTCCCCAGGCATCTCCCCACCCTGCCTCCACAATCATGACACCAGCAGCCCCTCAGCCACTGGCATGAGTTCATTCCCGCTCACAGAAGCAGACTCGCACAGGGCATCTGACCCATTTATCGTATCCAGGGATCGTGTGAGCACAAGCCAAAGAACGTGTCCTACCACAGCCTCTGAAAGCCTGCCTCATTTCTTTATTCAAACTTTTTTCATGGAATGTCCTGCCCTGTCTTTGCCGATTTTCAGCAAGAAACACAACTGTGTCCCAGGAAGAATTTCAGGTCTTCTTGGATGCTGTCAAACAACAGCAGATTCCTGTGAAAAACGTGGTCCATATCATCGAGCGAGGTAACTCCCCCACACTTTCCCTGAATTCCTACCTGACCTGCCATGCTAGCACAATGTGCTACGAACTCTAGTATTTACACAGAATCCTCAGTCTTTCTGGTGCCGCCTCCTGACCTCTCTCCCTCTTGTCTTTCTCATTTTTCTTCACAGACAATTGTCCCAATGATTTCCCATAGTTTCCACTTCTCCAGGACTCATATTTGTGCGGGTAAGTGACCAGTGTCCATTGCTGTTCTCTCCATCATGGTAAGAACCTCCCAGGGGGATGTAACCTGGGGCCGGGGGTGCTGAGGTGGCTTGCCTGTTGGTTGCTAAGCATGAGTTCAGCTCCTGGTGACCCCCACCTTCTCCGTGAGAAAGAAGTGTGTCCTTCTGCTCCCACAGAGAGTTATGGGCTCAACGACCCACAGGGGAAGTTCTAGTCGAGCTTGTCGGTTCCCCTAAGAGTCAGACCCCAGGATTGCTTCGGGTTTTACGTTCAGTCGACTTTCTTCAGCAACCGTTTTATTTTTTCCGTCATCCTCCACAATGCTGCCCCCAGGTGACATGTCCCCATCCACGTCCCCGTGGCCATCGGTTCAGCGCTGATCCACGTGCCTCTTTTTAGACGCCGTCGCGGTGGCCCTGACTCACAGGGACCCAGTGTGCTGCCCCATGAAGCACTGCTGAGTTCTCTGCCACTTTCTTTTTCCTGTTTAAGATGGACCCCGTCCTTTCAGTTTTCTCAGTCTTTCCGGTTAAGGGTCCACCTGTTTTTTGAGGACCCTTCACACTAGCAAGTAGGGGGTCCTTCTGCAGAAGAGGATCTGTCCATCTAACCCACCATAGCAACCCCATACAGGGTTTCTGGAGTGTCATTCTTTAGGGGCACGGAGTCTCAGGGTGCCTAAATCCTTGCATGTCTAACTCCACCTTTTCACCGGTTCCTGAATCTCCCTTGCTGCTCTGAATTCTTTTGCAACTCCAGGGACCAGCTGGAAATAAAGCTGTCCCAGAACCTTTCTTTGTCTGCCATACATAAGCTGAATGCCCCATCGCTCCTTGCAAAGCGGCTGCTTGGTACAAAACCCTACCATTTTGGTTCACAGAAGGCAATTCAGCCCGCATTGCACTAAGCTCTCTTCCTCTATTCTGTCTGTCTGTCTGTCTGTCTGTCTGTCTCTCTCTCTCTCTCTCTCTCTCTATATATATATATATATGCACATGTATGTATATGTGTATATATGTACACATATTCACTTCATGGTGTTTCAGGTCAGAGAGTTAGGGTCACTCGCAAGCTCAGGACTTCCAGAATCATGAAAACTCCTGCTTCCACCATCTCCATATCCTTGGGGTCATTCCAAGTGGACATTCACCTGTATTAGAGACAGGCCTCATTAGTTTCCATGTGAGAAAGGGTCAAGCTCTTCTACCTGACAGATGTTCAACTCTAGACACTGACACCCTATGAGCCTCCTTCGAGGGCAGCCCTGTCGAAACACCCTGCCCGGTTTTTTCTCACCCACACAAGGTGCCTGCATCGACGGCCTCAGACATCACCTTCACCGTGGAATCAGAATCACCAGTAGGACAAGCCCTCTCTGCGTTCCTCTGCAGCCCATCTTCGTCTCCTAGCAGACACGTTCCCTCCACACCTCACCTTTCTCAGTCAGCCCTCCTCTCTGTGTGGTGTCCCTGGATGTTTGATTCTTCCAATAAAATGATTCGCTGTGTCCCTGGTGCCTGCGTGTCATTGCAGAGAAGGGATTGAAGTTGCGACTCAGGAAAAGTCCGCTCCAAGCGGATTGTCCAAGCAGGTGTGCATGTCTCTGGTCTAATAGAGAGTCCAGAAGAGACAACATGGGTTTGAGATGCAGAGAGCCAGACACTTTGACGAGTTTTGGCATCTAAAGTAAAGTGACCAGATTTTAAGAGGGACACCATTGACTGGGGGTTGGGGGGTTTCTTGATTAAAAATTTGGTCTCAGGGCTGAGCCTCGGTGGCGTAGTGGTTGTGCGCGGGACTGCGGCCCACTGGGATGGAGGTTCAATTCCAGCTCCACGGAGCAAAGGCTGGACCTCCTACTCCCACCACCTGAGGGCAGTGATGCCCCCCCCAAAAATTTTTGGTCTCTTTGGAGCAACAAAAACATTTATAGAGTGCAAAATTAGTATTGCACTATATGTGTTTTTAAACTTAAAAATGCCATGTGACTTTGTGAAATTGTTAAACCGTAGGATGTCTGGTCCCTTTAGTCTAAAGCAGCCTTGAGAAATATTTACTGTTCAGAGGTGAGGCTATATGGACACCCATCTGTCTCCTAAATCTCAATGGAGTAATAGTCATCACAGCTTGTTAAGGAACCTGGCCTACGGTCATACTGGATTACAGAGAGACCTCTGACAATACTAATTGTAATCAGATTCCCTCACTGCTCTTAAGCAGCTTCCCCCTGTGAAAGAATATGGGGAATCTGTGATCATCTAGTATCGGATCAATGATGAGACAACATCCGAGGCGTCAATCAAAACCAAAACTCTTAACCCACAGCCTTCCAGCCCATTCCAAGGCACAGAAACACCCTGGAATAGAGTCAAAGTGTCTGTGAGGGTGGGGGGGGGGCAGCTCATCCAATAAAGACCGGAGGAAGAGAAAGCATTGGACTGCCAATTGTTGATGGTGTCCCGAAAAAGACTAAACTGTATTTGCAAGTGATCTGCGCCTCTGTATTGAACGTTGTAAATGAGTCAACAGGAAAGCCAGGGAAGCCAATAGAAGGACCCGGCAAAGCAGCAGGACACAGAGTCAACCTTCAAAAGACAGTGGGATTCCTTGACACCACAGGTCTGCTAACCTGGAGAGCCAGGTGCGGATGTGTGGACCCATCCCTGGGACTGGAAAGCCCTATTGAAGAATGTGAAAGGGAGCTGTTCCGGTCTAGAGATTTCATTTGTTTGAAAAAAAAAAAAAAGACTTTTTTTTTTTTGCCCTTGATCATTGGGAAATTTTGGTGTGAGACACTGTGCACTCTACCATCCGCCAAGTTTGCTAGACTGACTCTCTCCCAGAAGAGCATGTGGGAGGGATGAATTTCAGGCCTGCGGGAAAAGTAGATCTTTATCAAAGATGAAGTATGTAGACCTTCAGCTTACAACCCCATGGAACAGTCACTTATCGTAGATATTTATCAAAGATGAAGTATGGACACCTTCATCTTACAACCCCATGGAACTCACCACTGCTGAGTTAATTCTGAGACAAAGGGTAGACCTGCCCCCTGAGGGTTTCTGAGATCGTCATAGTTTCCTGGTGCAGAGAGACTCACCTTTAGTCCTGTGGAGTATCTGGTGGTTACCATCAACTTACCTTGCAGTTAGCAACCAAATGAGTTTGTGCTAAAGCACTAGGACTCCAGACCTAAACCTTCTGGAAAATTATAGATGTGTGTGTGTTTGTTTTTATATTTATTAAATATAATAAATATACATAATGATATAAATATAATATATAAATAGTAACTATAATAAAATACAAATATTGTATATGTAGTATTTTATATTAATGACTACATATTGACAGCATTATATATAAGTATGCATGACAGTAAATAAGTATATATATGACAACAAGTATATATATGGCAGTAAAATCAACTTGACAAAAATATAATTATATATGACAGCAAAATATATATTATATATACTCATAAGTATATATATATACACATATATATATGAGACAGTAAAATCAGCTTGACCAAACCAATAAGAAAGAAATGTGCAAATGCCAACCACATTCAAATAGACTTCTAGACACAAGGCAATGACCCTCGGATTCTTATCGTGAAGCGTTGGACGAAAACGAACCATCAACTTCAGATGGAATGTAAAGAGACCCTGAATCCAGAAACACGCATGGAGGAGAACAGAGTGGACAGTCTCGCATGGCCCCATCATCCATCCCAGACAAGGCGGGGAAAACCGACACGTGTTCGTGTGAGAGCAGACACGCAGAAACATGGAAGAGCATGGAGACTCGTGAGTCAGTCCACGCCCATGTGGAGAAGGCCTGGAAACCACGAAATGAGGAGCGGTCACTTCTTGAGCACACGGCGTTTTCCAAACTGGATACCCGGGTGCCGGAAAAGGAAGCATCATCCACCTCTCGTGCCGCCTGCAGCACCAACTCACGACGAAAACTCACAGGTAGAAAAAGTGAAGCCTAGGAGCACACACGTCACGGGCAAACACACACGCGCACACTTCGGTGCCCTCACAGAGGCCGTCTTTGGGTTATCACATGGAAGGGAATACTCCCAAACATCAGATGATAAACGGGATGGCTGAGAATGCAACCAGTGAGGTGGTTTCAAGGACCCTGGCTTTGCTCTCAGGGGTAGGCAGTGTAACACACAGCCACACAGGTTCCCAGGAGAAGAGACTCAAAATGGCCATGAGAGACTGACCAGTGTCCGGTGGAGACTTACAATCGCTCAGATCTGAGACAACTGTTAGAAATACCAGCTATAATCATTGCTTTTTTGGGAGCTGGACCTGAGTCTCTATAGACTTCTCCAGAAGAGAAAACTTGCAAACTGCAGAGGATATATATGGACATGTGTATGTATGTGTGTGTATATGCATATATATACATATATAAATTTGGGGGGAACTCATGCAGATCTTATCACCATCCATCCATCCATTGTGTCAAGCACATCGGTCCATAGTTGTCATCATCATTTTCAAAACCTTGTCTTTCTACTTGATCCCCTGGTATCCGTTCCTCACATTCCCCTTCCTCACTCCCACACTCGTGACTCCTCGATAATTTGTAAATGATTACTATTTCTCAAGCCTTACACTGACCGATGTCTCCCTTCACCCACTTTCCTGTTGTCCGTCCCCCTGGCAGAGGGTTATATATTCATCATTGTGATGGGCTCCCCCTTTCTCCCACCTCCTTCCCCTTTCCCTCCGGGTGTAGCTACTCTCAGTATAGGCCTGAAGGGTTTATGTGTTCTGGGACCCCTGTGTTGTGAGCGCTTATCTGTAGCAGGGTATAAATCCTAGTCTAACAGGATTTCTAAGATAGAATTGGGATCAGGAGAGTGGGGAGGGGACGGGAGGAAACAGTCAAGAAAGTTGCATGGTTCATCAGTGCTATACTACAGCCTGACTGACTCTTCCCTTCCTCGTGATCCTTCTGTAAGGGGTTGTCCGATTGTCCACAGACAGGCTTTGAGTCTCCACTTTGCACGTGGATATGATTTTTTTTGTGTGTGGGGGGGGAAATCACTGCTCTCCAGTGGTGGGAGTAGGAGGCCCAGCCCCACTGCTGGAATTGAACCTCCGTCCCAGTGGGCCGCAGTCCTGCACACAACCACTACGCCACCGGGGCTCAGCCCGGATATGAATTTTTTTTACTGGTTTTCAGAAGATTTTATTTTATTTTTCAATCATTTTATCAGTGACTCATAGAACCCTTAGCACAATCCATACATCCATCTCTTGTATGCAAAGCACCTTTGATGTCATCATCATTCTCAAAACATTTTCTTTTTACTTAAGCCCTTGGTATTGGGTCCTCATATTTCCTCCTCTCTCCCTACTCCCCCTCCCTCACTAACCCTTGATAATTTATATATTATTATTATTTTGTCATATCATACGCTGACTGACGTCTCCTTCTGCCTATTTCCCTGTTGTCCGTACCTCAGGGAAATTATATGTAGAACTTTATAATCGGTTCCCCCTTGCTACTCCACCTTCCCTCCACCCTCCCAGTATCACCACTCTCACCACTGGTCCTGAAGGGATCACTGCCCTAGATCCCCCATGTTTCTGCTTCCTATCTGTACCAGTGTACATCCTCTGGTCTAACCGGATTTGTAAGGTAGAAAATTGGGATCGTGATAGTGGAAAGAAGGAAGAATTTTAGAACTAGAGGAAAGTTGCCTAATTCATCCTTGCTACACTGCACCCTGACCAGCTGGTCTCCTCCCAACGACCCTTCTGTAAGGGGATGTCACTTTCCCTGCAGATGAATCGTGGGTCCCCAATCTGTAGCCCCCCGCCCCCGTCATTTATAATGATATAATTTTTAGTTCTTTGGTGACTGATACATGATCCCTTTGACACTTTGTGGTCACACAGGCTGGTGTGCTTCTTCCATGTGGGCCTTGTTGCTTCTGAGCTAGATGGCCGCTTGTTTACCTTCAAGCCTTTAAGACCCCAGACACTATATCCTTTGACTGGGCACCATAGTTTTCTTTTTTGATAGCTTTCTTCACCACAATTGCTTGTGCCCACCTTTGTCTTCAGCGATCTTATTAGGAAGGTAGACACACAATGATATGATGTTTTGTTCTTGGTCTTTGCTGCCTGACACATGTTTCCATCAACACCTCATGCACACAAAGGCTGGTGTACTTCTTCCATGGGGACGTCATTGCTTCTCAGCGAGATGGCCACTTGTTTATATCCAGACCATTATGACCCCAGATGCTCTATCTTTTGTTAGCCAGGCGCCATTAGTTTTCCTCACCACATTTTATTACGCACCTGCTTTCATGTCCGGAAGGTGAGCATCACGGAATGCCAGATATAAAGTGTTCTTGCATTGAGGGAGTACCTGAGTAGAGGTCCAATGTCCATCTACTATCTTAATACTAACATATATATATAGTACATAGGTCTATTTCCCTATTATATATAAATATATTTACATATTCTACTATCTTTTTTTTGTTGTTTTGTTTTTTGTTTTTTGGGGAGCATCACTGCTCTCCAGTGATGAGAGTAGGAGGCCCAGCCCCACTGCTGGAATTGAACCTCCGTCCCAGTGGGCCGCAGTCCCGCGCACAACCACTACACCACCGAGGCTCAGCCCCATATTCTACTATCTTAATACTAACATATATATATAGTACATAGGTCTATTTCCCTATTATATATAAATATATTTACATATGTACATGGCTGTATTTAGATGTCTATACATGCCCTTTGTCTTTTTTTTTTTTTAATTTTTTTATTTTAGGCATCACTGCCCTCAGGTGGTGGGAGTAGGAGGCCCAGCCTTTGCTCCTGGGAGCCGGAATTGAACCTCCATCCCAGTGGGCCGCAGTCCCCCGCACAACCACTACGCCACCGGGGCTCAGCCCAACCCTTTGTCTTCTAGTTCTTTCTTTTTTCTTTCTTCTTGCCCCACTATCATGTTCAGCCTTCACTCGGGTTTCAGCAATTTCTCTTGGTTAATCTGGTCTTGATCACTTCCGACCAGGCCTTCTACACCCTCCTGGCCATCGATTTTGGATCACTTGTTGTTCCCTTGTCCCTGGGTTGGCGAGCACCCACTTCCTTTCCCCCACCTCCCCATCTCCCATGTTCTCTCAGAACCAACAGTCCTGTCATTTCCCCCTCCACATCATGTATCCCAAATATCTTATATAGACCGGCATGTCGAGACAATAATAAGCACAAAACCATGACACAGCAAAACAAATCAACAAAAGAAAAAGACAAAAAAGAAAATCAACAACAAAGCCAAGGACAGGTCTGTAGACCTGGTTCTAGGTCTGATTGTTGGCCTTCAGGAATGATTTCTGATCGAATCTGATGGGGTGCCACGCTCTGACCCCCACCGTCTGTTTCTGGCATTCCCGGGGGACCTCATTGCTTTGGTCTCCTTCCTGATCTGTTGCATGCGACTTGCATTTCGCCCCAGTGTGGTGGGGTCCGATAGGGCACAATTCCTGCACTGTATCTCCTATGTTGTCCCCATAGCGATATGAGTCCGTGAGGGATATCGTGCCTCACAGTGGGACCGACCTGTGTGCACTGGTTCCTCTGAGCAAAAATATTGTCCTTGGGGCTGGGTGGGCCGGGATGTTTCTCTCTCTCTCCTTCCCGTATCCTTGGCTCCGGTGGGTTCTGGTCAGACACACTCTTTCCCCCGAGCTGTCCCTTCAATGCTGTCCTCTGAAGTGAACTCTTCCGGGAGTGAAGGAGGGGGGAACGGGGGTGTCCACGTCATTGGGATTGGGGTCGGTCTCTCAGACCTCTCCATTGGATTTCCGCTTCCTGCCAGTATGTGACATTCACATCGCGATGCACCGGGTCGAAGAGACTAATGCATAGTTCTGACGTATAGAAAGCTTCAAAGCTCAACAAGAGACAAGCACTGACATGCGTAGATGGGCGGGGGACAGGGACAAACCCCTTACTGCAGGGGCCACTCAGGGGCTCAGTAAACACACGAAGACATGCACACGCATGCAGGAAACCAAGACAGGAGATCCCATCGGTGCAATCGATCCAACACAAGCACCCCCAACACCACGAGTTGGTGAGGGTGTGGAGATGCTGTGACCTTGAAAGACTGTGGCTGGGGCTCTCCGTTGGGGGGGAAAAAAAAGACAACCACAGTAGTAAATTCTATGGCACGACCTACCTTACCGAGTTACAAACAGAAATTCCAGAAGATAGGTTCCCATACTAGTTTCCCCGACAGCCCCATTCTCAGAGGGGGAGGGAAGCCAGTAATAAAAGACAGGTGTACCCCAGTTCCTCATACGGATGAATTGTAGCTTTCTGGTTTTGCCGGCCCCCAGATAGTTCAGCAACGGGCCTGGGGCAGGAACTGCCTTTGGTAAATTCTGCTCTGGATACCCAGATACCCCATGCTGGGGTCTGCAACCTCGCCCTAGGAACAAGGGTGGGGGTGCAGGGTTGCTTCGGGTTCAAGCTTTGACTGCACCTAAAGAGAATTAACAGCAGCAACACCAACCACAGACGAATCCTAAAGACTAGAAAGACCTGACACTCACGTGTCCTCACACAATCAGAGAAACGAAGGTCTTCCAAGCCGGGAGCAGCCATCAAAGGTCTCTCTGCGTCTGAAGGCAAGTGGACAACCCCAGAGGCATCATCGTCCAGGAAGCTTTGACCGGAGGACAGAGGGGGCTTCCCACGGCTCTTCAGCGAACGACGACGTTAGAACACCTGGACAGAGTGGGATGAAAAGGTAGAACCATCCTTCGCATCGTATAAGAGAGATGCTTCCCCCGTGCAGAGAGTTACTGGTGGAAGTGGCAAAAGTCTTAGGAGAATAAAGGGGCTGTCCCAGTGGCTCTCAGCCTGGCTCATGCCTCCAACCCTTCGTCCAGTTCCTTAGGTTGTAGTGACACCTTAAGGAATTAACAGGAATAGGGAAACAGGTGAAGCCCCTGAGAACTTCTCATTTGCTCCTGTGCACCCCATCACACCCACGGCCCCATCCTCACCCAAACAATGGGCAGGTGTCGCAGGAGAACGATCTCCCTGGGGAGGGATGCTCAGCTGAGAAGAAGCCGCCATCGAAGGTGCCAGAGTTTACCTGTTCCCAGAGCTTCTCTATTCCCCAGGTGAAGTGCAGAAGCCTTGGGTGAGGGGAGCAGGTGAGAAACAGAGGGAGGAGCCCAGGTCAGGTGGCGATGCGTGGAACTGAGGAGAAACAAAATCTGGGTGGACGGTTGAACGGAAAAACGGTGGTCGGTCCCGGTCACCTTCATTCAGTTCACGACAGAAAGGCAGGGTTGCTTCTCAGACGTAGCCAGCCTCTGATACACACGTCACGGGTTCGACAGGCACAGTGATACAGTAATAATTATTTATTATAAGGTTATAGAGAGCATGAAAGAGAAATCATAAGAGTCAGACACATTTCACAGCAGCAGGCTCATCTCCACCAATTGGGTGGACCAGGTGGAGAGAGAGAACTTTAATCTTCGCCATTTAAATAGCCTTTTTTTGGGGGGGACACATCACAAGAAGGGGCTGCCTTAATGGCTATACGATGACAAGGAGAGTGGTCTTAGGGATGCCTACTTGGTGACCTTGATAAGAGAAAACCTCAGACTTCTGGAGGTGGATAAACAGGTCTGTCTGGTTAGGAGTCATTGACAGGGGCTCTTGAATCTGCCCACAGGCTTCAAGGGAAGGGGACCATGATCCTGATAGCAGGGGAGTCGGCTTTATTGTCAGACACAAAGAATTCAGAGAACTGGGAGCTTCAGGGAGGAGAGTTCACTTCCACACCAAATGCTGGAAAGTAGTTTGCTTAATATTTTGGAGTCTCTAGTTGTGGAAACGTCCTGTCTTCTTCCCACATTTCCTCCCTTTAAATATAAAATATTTTCAGGAGCAAAGTGGTTATCTTCTATACATTTAGAGCTGTCAAGGCAAATTTAATAGCTAACTAGTAAAGCCAAAACGTCAGGCTCATGATGAACATCTTTGAATCCAGGCATGGATTATAAAGTCCTTACAGGCCCATTTGCTATCGGTGAAGAATGTGAGAGGGATTGGATTCCTCGGCGGGAATACAGAGACAATTATGAACCTCTGCTTCTGTAGGGAGATGAAGTCAATTATCTGTTTACTTAAAGGCAGAGCAGCAAGAGTGGGGGGAAGTGTGGAAGATAGAACTCACCACGGGAAAACGTACCTGGACGTTCATCTCCAACTACCAGAGGGGCGGTCTTCCGGCCCGGAATGCAAGTCTTCTGCATTCCCTCCACAGTCAGGGAATACGCCCCAGTTTTATTTCCCTTAGAGTTAATTTCCCGAATCTTTTCTAAATTATGCTTAAGATTTAAATGTTACAGAGGCAACATGGTCTCTCTTCATATCCCTTCGTTTACAACAGAAGCAACAGGTGATAGCCAGGACTACAATTAGGGGAATGAGCAGCACTGCAAGGCTGGAACTCAGGCTATGAAAAAGACTTTGAATCCACATTCTCAGGGTCTAGCCCTCCCCTGCTATCCACCGATCGTTTCATTATATTCGTGTGAAAAACCATAAGCTCAGCTTTGAATGTACAGAATATGACCTTTTTTTTTTAGCTGAATAATATTGAAATGTTTTCCTTAATCCCTTCCAAATATTTTCTAACCAAACCCCAATTATGCAATATGGTCAATAGCTAATGAAACGTCTGCCTTAGACTCTTGTAAATGTTCCCTAAGCAGATCCCAATCCAGCATTGCCACATTAGACAGATACCGGGTTACACAGAAATCAGTTGCATTCCAATCACAGTTCAGCATCAATTAATAAGTCCAAAATCTTGATCTTTCAGCAAAAGTATAGCTTGGAGGGATAGTCCAGTCACTCTTGTATAAAACATTGAATTACGATAGCGTTTCAGAATGTCCCTTAGACATTGTCAGTGAGGGAAGAAGCCTCTCAGCAGGCAGCAATCACACTTCTCTGGATTTCTTGCAGTCTTTGATGTTCTGGATTCCTTCAGTGACAGAACCGAATTACCGCTTCAGCTTCTGTCTCCTGGGCCTGGCTGGCTGGAGGGAACTCCACTCTCTCCCTGACCTGTGACCACATAAACAAAGAGAGCCCCTCCCTTTGGGGTATCAGCAACCCGGACATAGAATTGTGGTTAAATTCTCCATCTCTGCTGTGTTCTTCCTTCTCCAAACGTGGTTGCATTCTCCTGAGGAGAGTTCATCAGCTTTATTCTGCAAGCATATGAATATATGGGCCTTTCTCCAAGTGATTATAGGACCTGGATCCCGAACACGATTCCAGTCTTCTTCAGAGTTTTCAGGATCAGCTTTCTCTCTGGGAGGCAATGCATATTTACCTGCCCTAATTTTGTTACAAGCTTTTAATAAGAAGAAAGAAATTTTTGTTAAGCTGATTAGCTATAACTTGTGGCCCATAATATTTCTATTCTCCTCCTTCTGTAGTAATAATAAAGATTTTAAGACATAATAACCATTATCAGGGAACTTTCAGTGAAGCTCAGAAGGTCACTGTTATGGAGATTTAGGCTGTCAGCTCTCAGAGAAGTGGGAGAGCTAACCATTCGCTTTTTACCAGACCCTGGATGATTTAAAAATCTGCGGAAATTCTTAACAAACTTATTTAGCTGTAAAAGTAACTTACCAGACAGACATTTTTTTTTCTCTAATTTTACCAATAAAGTTACAGGTTTGATTAAGCCCTTCAGGCTCTCCACACTGTAGGCTTTTACAATCTGGCGATTAATCCCCAATGCAAGGCTTCCCTCATTCCCTCCAGACAGATATCAGTGGAAGTCAGCAGGGGGTTTTCAGTCCCTCCTGAATGTCTTGAGGAGGTGATTTTAAATGCACCCCCTTTCCGTTTCTCAATCCATGTGAGGTTGCTGTTGCCGCCCCACGACCACCACACTGTTAAAGACCCTTTGGTTTAAGACAGAGTGGTCAAACACAAGTCCTGTTTTCTGAATAGTAGAAACATGCCTTCTAGAAACACAAGGCAGCAAAACTTGGCTTAAGCAATATTCCTTTATAAACTACGATATATCAGACCTCATCACTGCCTTAATTTCATCATTATAATCCTGATGAGTAATTCCATTAACCCTCGGAAGACGTTTAGAAATAAGATTAGACCTTCCTAATAAACATTCCATCGTTCTTTCAGGCAGTGGACCCCAGGTAACCGCTCTTAATAATTTCTGATTTAATTACAGCTTTTGGTTTCCCCTCATAACTCTGACCAACTCCAATATCAGTCTGAATGCTTTCATTTCCTTGAGAACCTAGGCTAAGTCTTCCTGATAAGAATTGGGGGCTGAGCCCCAGGGGGCGTAGTGGTTGTGCGTGGGACTGCTGCGCACTGGGATGGAGGTTCAATTCCAGCAGTGGGGCTGGGCCTCCTAATCCCACCATCAGAGAGCAGTGATGCCCCCCCCCCAAAAAAAAAATAATTGGATTACTCTTTCAATAAATTCCTGATCTTTAAAATCAACAGGCTGCTGTTGGGGCTTCTGAGCCTTCACTTGCTTAGTTAAGCTCACTGCCCTGAGGACAGAGACTGGGCCTTGGCAAGCTTGCTTAGGCCTGGTCTCCTGAGGTGAGGCTGCATGATACCTGCCATTTCTCTCTGAGATTCTCTTTGCTCCCCCAGGCACACACCTTGCCCTCTGAGCTCTGTTGGACGGGGCTTGGACCCGGCTTTTCTCTCTAGTTTTCTGGCGGGAAGCCTTGACTAGGGGGCAACTCTTGTGAGAGACATGAGCTCGCCCCATGAGTTTCCTTCCTAAAACTGGAGGAAGATCTCATTTCTTTCAAACTTAAACTTGGGGGTCCAGGTCCGTGCTCTGGCCTCTCTGAGGCTATCTTGAATGACCTGCCGTCTTGCACTCCCCTTGAAGACGACCAGTCTTTTCACAACCGAAGCGCTTTTCTTTAGGCCTGGAGTATTCTGCCAGGGCATATGCTGGGAAATTGGCCTCATAGTTATTAGCTTCAATCTTATTCTGATGTAACCTAACAGCCTGTTCCCTACAAGAGCGCAGAACATCTGTACACATTCTACTAGAAAAACCATAAGAGCGTGCAGGCACAATTTCTTTCACTATGTGAACATTTCTTGCACACTTAGAAACAGAGTCTTCTAAACGGAATAAAAACTCATCAGAGGACTCCGCACCCCACTGTCTTTTGGTCATGCCACTCGGCTTTCTCTCTTCTGATGGCGTTATCACTTCTCAAGATTTTACACAAACCTCTCTCCCCCGACCTATCGTCTGTTCAGAAAACGGAAGCTGAGACTCCACTGTGACATAATTCTCTCCTCCAAGCAAGTGAGGAATTCCTCTATCTAGTCCAGCCTCAGTATTCCTTCAAGCTTGTGAATGGGATGGATATCTACTTCCACGGGAGTAGATATTGCAAATACTCCTTAGCATTGAGACACGCTTCTGCTATGGCTCTCCAGTCAGCGGGGATCTAATCCTCAGAGTCCACCAAAGACCTCATCGTGGTAATCGCATAGTGGGAATCAGGTCCATAGTCACTGGCTGTTTGCTTGAAATCTTTAAGCCACTAAAAGGGAAGACCAATGTGAATTACTTTGGGGCCCATAAGGCTGTCTGTTCATAACTCTGATGGGACAAGACATGGCAAATTCTAAATGTCCTTCCTGAGTTACGCTTTGCCCCAATTCTGAGAGTAAAGGTGCCTTTCTGTGCTTTGTTTCTCCACTTTTATTTCCTTAGCTGGCTCTCTCTCCATGTACATACGGAAATCACGCCATTCCTATGCTAAATCCCTCAGTTTGCATTCTTTTAGCTGTAATCTCACTTCTCCCTCCAGCCCTGCCTCGCTCCATTGTTTGACAATCTCTGACATTTTCACTAAACTCTAGCTGGTGGGGGGGGGGGGGGGGGGCCGAGACCTCCCCTTCGGATTCAGGCTTAGGTTTCTCAACTCTGTTCAAGTTAATTTCTTCAGTGGCCTGGTGTAAGCTAACGTTCTTTGCTTCCTCTGCCTTGGAAGGCAAGGCAACTTCAAAGACCGCGGTTTGGACTTTGGAATTCACGATCCCCAGGGTTTTATCGCGTTGAAAACTTCGGGCCCTGCAGTGCCCTGAGGACATATAGATATAGGCTTAGTCCTTGAGGTCTCATTTAGATTCAGAGGCCTTAGATAACAATTCCATCCCTGCTTCTTCTGTTCTCTTTAAAGTTACACCGACTACTTCAAACTCACTCACAGAGTGAGTTTTGATTGCTTTTCCAGATTTGGAGCGTTCACAGTCCTTCTCTTCCTCCTGCAGCTGCTCTAGCACTGCTTTGATCTGCACCCACAGGTCCCATGCCTCCATGGGAATCCCATGTCCTTCCCTGTGTGCTTTTCTTAAGTTAAATGTTACTTCCTCCCAGATCTCTATCTCAAAGGTTCCTGACTCTGGGAAAGAAGCATTAAACCTCTTTACCAACTGAAGAAACTCTCCCATATTCCTTTTCTTGACTACTACATTTTCCTTTTTCGGAGTTTTAGAGAGTGTGATACAGTACTTCCCGGACTCCATATCCTTACTCTTGGCTTGACTGAAAAACTTACTTCAACCAAAAAATAAATCTAAAAATTTATCACGATTCGACTTCACGGTCCGAGGAGGCCATTGCAGGAGATTTAACTCAAAAGAGTCCTTTTTCTATTGAATCCACACGTGTGAACACCACTTACCAGAAGAAGCCAACTTCTGATACACACATCGCGGGCTTATTCTGCACTGTTGTACAGCGATAATTATTATTTATCATAATGAGGTTACAGAGAGAAATAATGAGTCAGACACAGTTCACAGCAGCAGGCTCACCTCTGCCAATTGGGTGGTCCATGTGGAGAGGGAGAGCTTGAATCTTCCCTGTTTAAATAACCTTTGGTGGGGGGACACATGAGCTCTGTCTTCACAAGAGGGGGCTGTCTTAGGGGCTATAGGATGACAAGGGGAGGGGTCTTAGGGATGCCTATGTGATGGATATGATAAAAGAAGGCCTCAAATGCCTGGAGGTGGATAAAGAGATCTGTCTGATTAGGGCTTGAATAACTGGGAACTTCAGAGAGCATAGCTAACCTAATCTTCCACACCAAATGCTGGTGAATGGTTGCTTAATATTTTGGAGTATCTAATTGTGGAAAAGTCCTGTCTTCATCCCACAGTCATTGAGGTGTTGTTTTTTTTTTTTTTAAAGTAAGCTGTTCTCTCTCTCTCTCTCTCTCTCTCTCTCTCTCTCTCTCTCTCTCTCTGAGTTGTTATTCCCCACTCACATCACCTCATGCTTCCCTGAATGCCTTGTCTGATCCCCTCAGTGAACTGGGGCCCCTGCGGTCCCCAGTGTCTTCAGCTTCAATGAAAGTCTTTCAATATCTTTAGAATTAAAATGATATCTTGTCGTGGGTGGCATGGACCAGAGCAAGGTATTTCCTTGCTTATAATGTTGATAGAAGCTGAGCTGAGAGTCCAGGGAATCCATCCCGGAGTTGAGAGTGTAGCGCGCACACAATCAACACATCGTTCACTGCACAAACTGCGGCTCCCTTTGAAGCGGGCATCCTCAAGTTATTCACGTATAATGGAGCGGACACAGGAGAACAGGAGGGGAGAGTCAGAAAAGTTTCCTGCACTGTACCAGAACACACCTGGATCTTTGGAGAAAAAATGACCACACATTTCCTTCCTTCCTTCTCTTTCTTCAACTATCAATCTATTTGTCTATCTACCTACCTATCATCTAATTATTATGTATCCGTCAACTAACTCACTACTTCTCTTCCATCCTTTCTCTCTCTCTCTCTCTCTCTCTCTCTCTCTATATATATATATATATATATATATATATATACATATATATAGCTTCCTATCTACCTACCTACATACCACCCGTCATCTATCTACCTAGCTACTGATTTTTTTAACTCCCCTCTCTCCCTGCCTTCTGTATTCTTTCCCTCCCTCCCTACTTCCTTCCTTCCCGTTCTCTTTCCCTCTTTCCTCTGTGCTCCCCTGCCCTTTTTTATGTCGACAGATGCAGATAAATTCTTGGCTATTATTGTAAGATTCAGTGCAAACAATGCTCTCTGCTCATTACCATGCCTAGTGCAAACACCCTGTGTTTTCCGCCCCCCTCTTCATTGTAAATTAGGTGGAGCTTTATAGTTCAGATCATGGTCTTTGTATTACAACAAATTGCTCCCGAAACTGCCCAGCAGCTGACCCGCACCCCCACCCCCCACCAGATTTCTGTTCTTGCTAGTGTGGGACCTTCTCT
>PVJH01023914.1:0-34027 GCA_004026705.1 Nesogale talazaci
ATTATTATTTGTAGGCATCACTGCCCTCTGGTGGTGGGAGTAGGAGGCCCAGCCTTTGCTCCTGTGAGCTGGAATTGAACCTCCATCCCAGTGAGCCACAGTCCCGGGCACAACCACTACGCCACCGGGGCTCAGCCCTCTTGGCTGCTTTAAAGTGATCTTATGCACCAGATGTGTCCAGTGTAATAGGTTGTTTTCTTTCTTGACTCTTGCTGCCATAAGCATTGATTATGGATCCAAGTAAAATGAAACCAGCAGTATCCTCAAAGAGCAATGTTTTCTTATGAATGTTCTCTGTGTTTCTAAAGGAGGGACTCTAGCATAAACTCCTTCAGCCCAGCGTTGCACCTGTTTTGAAATTGAATCTTTGGTGATAGGTGATGCCACTTGATTCTGTTTGGCATGAGTGCATGTGTTACCTTATTAAAGGAATACTCAGGACAACTTGATCCTAGAAGATTAAGATCACATAGATAAACACATTCGAGAACGTTTTAGGAGATGTTACCAAAAAAAAAAGGGGGAGAGAGAAAAGACTCAGATGCTGTCTGTGAAAGCCCAGTTGTTTGGGAAAAGCCAGAGAATTGCAAAAGTAGTGTGGGAGTTAATCCCTGGAACTCACTAGCTACTTTGGGCCTGCTGAGGAAATGATGGTGGTTATGTCAACAAGAAAAGGTCTCCTTCAATAATGAATAATAAGCAAAACCTTAAAGCAAACAGAAGAAATGATGGGATTTATTCTAAATTTATTTATTTTCATTTTTCTTGTTATAACCAGACATAATACTCCGCCTGTGAGACAGAGTTTAGGTGAGGGGATGTGTTCGTACTTTTCCTCATGGCTTGAGTGACTCTGAGCCACATACTCAATAGTGGGTATCATATACCCGAGAATCAAGAGCCAAGAGCCACAAGAGATGCTGTGCAGAGTCGCTGAGCATGTCTTTCCTCTCTTGTTTCCTTTGCTTCAGTAAAGAAGGCAGCTTGAGAGATGGCCAGTGTTGGATATGGTCCGGACTTCCTTCAGTGGCACCAGCACAAACTGTGATTGGTATTTTTTAAATCTTGTTCTCTTTATGTTGCATACAGCTGGTGGTTTTTGCAGTATATTTAAATTTGGAACCTTATTTCCATATCTCACTATTTTTCAGATCATCAGAACTTGGTAACAGCTAGTATTTTTATTTTGAGAAAACTTGAAACATATATAATAATTGGGCAAAATATGAGAGGAAGCATTTCTCTTACAGTTCCAGTTCGTAGACACACATTTATTCCAAATAAAACACGTATGAACCTATCTCTGTTATTAGAGAATCTCTCTTAGTAGTACACTTGTCTCAGTGTCATTAAAAATGTCCTGTAAAAACTGGCTCCTGAAGAGATATATTGGGCCATTGAACTTCAAGACTTATGTGGGGTGACTTCTGGGGGACAAGATGGCCTTGAGGCACTCAGCGCTTCCCAGTGGCTCCTGGCCAGGCACATGAGTGGGGCCGCCTTAGCCAGATTAGGGGCAGCAGCCAGATTAGGGAGTGGAGCTCCTTGACCCAGTGTTCAGGTCCCTGCTCAACCCCTCATGATGCCAGCAACCAGGCCAGAGAGAAGACTCCCACAGCGTGGGCATCCATGTGTCTATTCATTTCATGCAGTGATCACAACCAGGCTAGAGAGCAGATATCAGGGGTGCTGGCACCCCAGCCTCTGCTCACCCCTCCACAGCACTAGCAAGCAGGTGCAGAACCAAACCTCTGGGGTGGCAGCAAGCAAGCTGGGGGATGGGCCTCTGGGGTGTCAAGGACCAGGCCCCATAGGAATCTCCCAAAGCCAAAGACCAGGACCTGGTGCAGCCCCTTACAGGCCAGCAGAGTCCTTAGCCCAAGGCTCTGCACACAGGGCCCACAGGTTGGACCAGCTACTGCTCCGTGGGCACATCTGACACCACAGCTCTTTCTGATTACAGCTGTAAAGTTCCTGGAAAGAGGAGAAATGTCCACCCAAACAGACTTTACTTCTCCCCCATTTTATTTCTTTTGTCCTCTAATTAGTTCTTTTCCTTTCACCCTCCTCAAACTCCGGCTTTCTCTTTTCTGTCTCTTTTTCTTTCAAACTACCTTTTATCTTTCTCTGTCTCCCCGCTTTCTCTTTCTTCTTCTGTCTCTCTTTGCACTCTTTTCATGCTGTGGTTTATTTTATTCCTTTCCAGAACCACCTGACTGAGCCAACACCTCTCACATAACTCAGCATCACCCCCCAGAACCTACAGCTGCACCACTGTGTCACAGAAATGCACACATTCAAAAATAAAAAACAGATACAAACAACTGAAGGAAAAAAACAGGTTCAATAGAATATTCTGAAAAGAAGTCGCTGAAACTAACAGAAGTAGAGTTAAGAAGAGTGAGATTCAGGTATTCTCACTAGAAAAACTAGCAACATTACCCATTGAGCATTCCAAAAGATAAATAATATGATGGCAAAACTAAGCAACATGGTAAAAGAGCAGAATAAGAAAATCCAAGAAACAGAAAGCCGAATTAGTGACCTTGAAAACAATTCTCTTGACAACCGATGACAGAAACAATGATTAAAACGAGCAAAAGAAAAAATCCTAAGAATTGTGTGGGACACTCTCAAGAGGAATATTCTAGGGCAGGAAGACACACACACACACACACAAATCCACAGAAAAAATAATACAAGAAACCATGAAGGAAAGCTTTCCTGATCCCATTCCAAAAGCCCCACCAGTAACTAGGTTGTGTTAATCTGCTGATAAACGTATGTACATGACAGTTCTCTTTGGTCTTCCATGTCATTTTTAAATCTGTTTATCAAAGCAAACCCTTGGTCATAGTTATGATCTCATGCTAATGGGTTCCCTCATCTGGAGAAAAAGTCCCAGAAGTTTGCCTTCCCTTTTCCCATTTAAGAATTAATAAATGTTCTCTTAAAAAAGAAGAGACTGGTGGGACCAAAGATTAAGGCCCTTAGACACCTTTCAAATCTAGAACTAAACTCACTCCTATGTTAGAATAATCAACCCTCAAGATATGCATAGAACAAAATATGAATCTTTAAAAATTGGTATTCATCAGGATTAGTGAGCTGAAATGGACTAATTTTCCATAATAAAGTTTGCTTTGCAGGGGTGTGGGGCATAAGAAAAATAAATAAGCAGATAAATAAATAAATAAATATGCTTTACTTTGCTGGGAATGATAAATTTGATGGGAATTATGGGATATTCATTAGCAAAAAGAACATTTCAAGATCAATCTTACAATAAAAGATTGTATATAATATAATAATGTCATATATGAGGAATAATGTATATTATTTATATTAAATAATATTTGAAAATCAATTAATACAATTATTATTTATAAATGACCCCCAAAAGACAATGATGAAGATAATAAAGAATTTTATAAAATTCAGTCTAAAATTGATCAAACATGGAACCAAGATGCATTTAAAATTACTGCTGACTAGAATAAGAAAATTCAAAACACAAAGGGAGGATCTGAAATTGGAAAATAAGACCCTGGTTGTAGAAACAAGGTGGGAGATTGCATGACAGAATTTACAAGCCCAACGAGTCCACTGTAAACATCATTTTTCAACAAAATGGCTAGTAAACATGTGGACCTCACCAGATTTAATACACAGGTATCAAATGGTACCACTCCAGACACAGCATCGTCATCAAGTCCCAGCAAAGAGGAAGGTGAAATGGCAGTGAGAGAAGTAGTTTCCAGAGTCCTTCACTCTCTTTCAAGAGACCACGGCCCAGAGGAGGTTTCATTGAGCGACCATCTGATTGAATGGCTTGGCTCTCCTTGCAGCCAGAAGTATCTGACTGACATACAATCACCCAACTACCATGTTCCTACAACACAATAAAACCAACCATTTACTATGGAGACCAGTTTAATGCATGGCCTCACCATGAATATCAGAGTGAAATTGTTCACAGGGTTCCCTGAGAGTACTATTTAAGAAATATTTCTTCTAATATGTGTCTAAGTGGACTCAAGCTGTCATTCTTTCCATTCATAGTCATTTATTTAACCATTTACTTGGCCCAGGGAATCTTAAGCACAGATAAGAATCTAAATTTAACAAGGTATTACTTCATGAAGGACTAAATCAACCCAATGAGTCTTTAGCAGTGACCCCATAATGAAATGATCAGTGTTTGTAGACATAGTTTTAAACTTGTTCTCAATCTAGAAGTAGAACAGTTTCACTGCCATATCTTTAGAACCTAGACTGGTTTCTAGCACATAATAGTCATAATAATTTTTCCTATAAATAAATGAGTCAGAAAGATAATGTGCTTCTTAAACAACTGGTGTTAGAGCTTCAAGACAATACTGGATGTTCTGCTCTTCATCAGGGTATATGAGAGTTTTTGCTACTAATTGAAAATATAAGTGATGTAACCATATTTATATTTCAGATATAAAAGTCCATTGTCATTTAATAGATTCCAACTCACAGTGACTTTATGATGAGTTTTCAAGCCTGTAAATCATTAGGAAAAGAGATAGTCTCATCGTTCTCTCACTGAGCAGCTGCTGGGTTTGAACTGCTAATCACACTCTGACACTTCACCAACAGTGCCTTCAGGACTACATATACACCAGCCTAGTCAACAGATAATATGAGCTACACCCCTTAAGTAAGAGCTACATTATTATTCTCACCTGAATTACATATGCTCCTGCATGCTATATTTTCACCTGCATTACTTCATGAAGGACTGACTTCAACCAGATGAGTCTTTAACAGTGACCCCATAATGAAATGATCGAAGTATCAGTGTTTGTAGACATAGTTTTAAACTTGTTCTCAATCTAAAAGTAGAACTCTTTCACTACTATTAGTTTGACATATACATAATGAAAACGAACCAAATAAGAAACTTAGAAATGTGAAGGTAAACTATAAAATAAAATGTGGATGTATGAAGAAAGGGAAATTTCCTCAGAGAAGTGATGGAGAATCTGGATGGTGCAAAGTACTTGACTACAAACCTAAAGCTTGGTGGTTTGAGCCCACTCAAAAATATCTCTGAAGAAATTGTAAATTGCTGAGGGTTCGGGGGGGGGGAGGAAGAAGGTAGGGTAATGTAGGGGGCTGATAATGGGGTCCTGGAGGGAGGGGGAGTGTTTTGAGAGTGATGATGGCAATGGGTGTGTGGGGGTGGCCTGCATACAACTGATGTTGTTAAGGGTTGTGATGGGAGTTGTATGGGCCCCCAATGAAATGATTCGTTAAAAAAGGGGGGGGGGAGGGAAAAGGGGAGTTTTTTTTTTTTTTAAGAGGAGCTTGTACTGAGGGCTCAAGTGGAAAATGTTTGGAAATGTATGTGGCAACATGTGTGCAAATGTGCTTGATACAAATGATGTACTGAATGTTGTAGTAGCTGTAAGAGCCCCCAATAAAATTTTTAAAAAAGAAAAAAAAAGAAATGTCTGGGAATTTACTTCTGTAACTTAACAGCTATTAAAAACCTTACAGAGTGCAATTCTGCTGAGATGCACAGGGAGGCGCCCTGCGTTAGGACTGACTGGACAGCAATGGCTTGATGATAGACATTGTGAAGTGCTGGGTCCTAAAGAATACTGGAATAAGTCTTAGGCACAACATAGCTGACAATAGACTGTTGAGCTGAATTTGGTGAGAGAGAAAAGGAGTCATGAATTAGATAATTGACAAAAAATAAAATCAGACAGATTTAGAAAAGAAAAGTTTCAGCAAAGCAACTGAATTGTGTCCTCAAAAATTACCTCTCACAGGATTTACTGATAGCTTTACCAATTTTAGAATATCTATGCATATGTATATGTATGTGTATGTACATGTGTATTTATATGAAGACATATAAGCATATATACAAGTAGTAATTACCTTATTTTCTGGATGCTCTTTCCCTATAACTCTAAACTATGCCCTACTAAGTTTCACTTTAATCTAAATGGCATTTTAGAAAGTGAAAACTTTCAGAAGAGCCAGTTTCTTTACTGCTGTCACAATTACACAAGGTTGCCTTAGCAGTTTCACAAGATCAAGTATGCTGCTGCTGCCACCTGTGATCTCATAAGCAGATAGCCTTGCTCTGGCAGCAGAATGAAGTGATTACCCTCTAGACTCATTTTCTGTGTGGCTTGTTTTCATGCCAGTATTCATACAATGTTTATAGTGTATGTCCACACAATGTTTATAGTGAATGTGAAATTCTTTCAAACCAAAGACCCTAAGGTTCTACTCTGACATATAAGATTTCCAGGAATCATCAGCTACTCTATAGCCACTGTGTTTTGCACTATAGGTGGTGCAGATTGTTCATGGACTTGGCTTCTAATTGCAAGGTTGGATGTTGGAGTTATAAAAGGACCTTGCAAGAAAGTCCTGGAGAATTACTCCCCCACAGATTCACTCATCGAAAACTCTCTTTAGCTGTTTTACTCTGATACAAACGAGGCCACAAGAGTTGGAGGCAACTCAAGGGTAACATTTTTCTTAACTCTTTCAAATACCAGATTGCCCCAGAATGCTTCCTCTTTCTCCATATATATTGGTCAGTCAATATGAGACTGAAATATTGGGGTCCGTGATCCCCATAGTCAATAACATTTATATAATACCTATCTTCTTTCTCCTTTACATAGCACTTTGGTCCTGTTTTCAGGAGAGATCTGGAAAAGGACATCTTCAGTGGTATAGTAGAGGGTCAGTGGAAAATTGGAAGATCATCAAAGAGGTGGATTGACGTAGTGGCTGCAACAGTATAATTAAGCATAGCATTGATTGTGAGGATAATATGGGATTTAGCAGTGCTTGGATCTGTAGTACAAATGGTTTCAATGAATTAGAACCAATTCCATTTAGTGAAAACAAACAGTGATTTTGTATTTATCTGAAATAACATTTATATTTTTGAGCCAGGAATAGCAGAAGCCAACAGTATTCCAGACATAAGGTCAAATACCCAATCCTGCCCACTGACCAGTGATTTCTCCAGGAACTCATTATTAAGCTCATCAGTGCAGGCCATTCTCCTACTGACTACATTTGTCCAAGATTAAGCACATGACCTATTTGACCCAATGAGATTTCAAAGAACTTCTCTTCCGTGATTAGAGAATAGAGATTTGCTCAGGAGTCAGACGTTGCTTTGAAAGACACTATTATGCCTCAGATACAGCAAGCAACCTTTCTGAGAACATGAGGGATGCACACCTGCGGTCACAACTGATGTGTAATAGCAGGGAAGAGCGACGCACAGTAACGGAGTCAGAGCTCTTGATGGTGCACTGTTAGAGACTCTCCCATCTCTGGACTTCCTGTTCTATAATACAGCCAGCTGTGTTTAACACAGTTTACAGTCCGTGTGTCCTGTTTCTTGCAACTGCTACTGTAAGCCTCTTAATTGATGTCATTCTTTTACCTAATAGCAAATACATCATCTTAGAACAACTCCTGTACATCTTAAAACCAAAGTGGTACAAATGCATTTGAACCAATGCATTTATGAATACATGATATTCAGGTCATTTTTTTTAGCTTTTCCATACATAGGAAGTAACTGACTTGGGCAGCACACCTTAGTTATCCAAAGGCACCTTTGCTTTGCTTTTTAACACTTTAAAGAGGCCTTCCCTTGGAGAGGGAACCCTGGTGGTATAGTGATTACTCATTGGTCTGTGATGCACAAAGTCAGCAGTTCAAAATCACCAGGACTTTCAATTCCAGAAAGAGTTATAGTTTCAGAAAGGCATAGGAACAATTCTACCCTGTCCTGTAAGGTCACTGTGAGTCAGTCTCTATTGACTCAATGGCAGTGAGTTTGGTTTTGTTTCCATTGGTGAAGAGGAAAATGGAATTGATAGCTTTTAAATTGTCCTATTTTTAACTGTCCTTCAATTAGGAATGCCCATGTCTTGTAAGACAAATCCAAGTTCTAAAGACTATGACACTTTCTAAACAGAAACCACAGTGAGGGCTCTAAACTTAAGGCAAGAGACACTAGGTCACATTTTAAGGATAATGAGCATTTAGAAGGTTGAGTTAACTGTCTCCCAGAAGGATTTAATGAGGAACACCCAACCAGCCTTTAAATTGTACTCCATTAGATATAAAAAGAACCAAGAGAGGGGAGGTAGCTAAACTTTGGGGGGAAAGAGGATATCCCTTTCTTTCTATCCCCCAGTGGGAGGAAAGGGGCAGCAGATGCTCCACACACTCCAAACCTACACCCAAGTGAAATTTAAAGGAGAATCAGTTATAAGGAATGGGGATGTCAGGGGTAAAGAGAGACTCAATATTTCCCAAACAGTAATCTGCTTCAATAATTACTTCTCTGTCCCTGCATCATCCTGAACAGAAGGCACTATAGTAAAGTAGCAGGACTGCGGAAAAAAATTCAAAGTCAAGCAGAGGATACCTAGATAATTATGGGTGATACCAAGAAGCGTAGTTGAGCTTAACCTAGACTACCTCCTATATTGGGGTACAAGAAGATGAGATACCATTTGGGAGGATGAATAAATTAAGTATGGACTTAATTAATTTGAATTGGAGAATTTTGCAGATGGGAAATGCCCAGTAACATATAGCATGAACATCTGAACGTCAGACGCACCTAACAGAGAGCCTGCCCTCCTGTGGATGCACAGTGAACATTCATGTGAGAGCTAGGAAGAGGAGAAGGAAGCAGGACTTTGAAGTGGTTCAGGCTCGTTCTATAGTAAGAATCATCTAAAGACCTTTTGCAGTTGCATAATTGCCTGTCTTCTTGATAAATGGGGCGTAGAGGTGCCTATCAATCAGGTTGCAGCTTGATTGGAGTGCGACTGAGATTAATGACTCGTGGGAGGTTGGCCGCTCTCTCTCTGTTTCACCTTCCTGTTGACAAGTCACAGGGTGCTATGCTGAGACATGTGAGAGCATTAGAGATGCTTCCCATGTCACTGGATACACAAGACTTTGCATATTCTGACCTGTGATCTTCCTGTAGTTGACAGCATTGCATGTGCTGTGTGAGTCTAAAGAGGGATTTATGGGCTAGTACCAGACATATGAACTAATATCAGATTTATGGACTTGCACTGGACTGGACTGGGATGTTTTCTTAATATACAATTACTCTTTGGTATAAAGCTCTTTTTTAGACATCTATGAATATCCTGGATTTGTCTCTCTAGTCAACCTGTTCTAACATGAGACCTGTAAGGATCACCCAAGGAAGAATGTTAAAATGCTAAAAAAAAAAAAAAAATGTAGTTTCTGATTTAGTTTATCTGGGAAAAAGTAAAATTACCAGGAGGTATTCAAATCATAATGAACCAGTCTAAAGACTTGAACATAGCTTAGTTTGATATTTCTGTGAAATATTTAGCATGATTCTATTTAACTGTTGTGTGTTGTTAATTCATTGAGTTGGTCTGACACATAGCAGACAACTTCACTTTTTAACACCTGAAAGAGGTCTTTTGCAGCAGATTTACTGAGGGCAACACATCATTTGCTTTCTTGGCTTTTGCTTCTATTCACTGACTGTAGATCCAAATAAAAGAAAACGATTGACAACTTCAATATTTTTCCATTTATCATGCATAACTATACATCTACAAATGCTTTTTCAGGATGACAGAATGATAAAGGCTAAATATTCACACTATTTCTCTTCTCTACTACATTGTGACTCAAATATACATCCTTTTCAGGCACTCACCTTCTTCCTATTTCTTACAGCATCTCTTGATAGTCTTTAATAGAAAATTCCTAATGTGTTGGACCAACCAGCTATAACAGATGTACAGCATATTCTGATACATGTATTTGGACCTGAGCCCTAAATATCTCCTCTTTTCGAGGTATGGAAAATTCCTCTTGCTTATCAGTAAGAGAACCTTTCTAAAAACTTTCTTGACCTTGTCTTACAATATTTGGGGCTTCCATGACATTCTTTATTATATAACTGAAGTTAGAGGATGTCTCTTCCATTTGGCACTTTTCTTACCTTAAATTTGTGCCATTTACTTTTCTCTGTCTTAGTGCCCAATAAATATCCGTTATTTTATTCCTATTTATCTATCTTAATGTTATTAATAATTAGATTCATATTCTCCAAGAGACTACCAATGTCTCCATTCTGGGAAAAAATATTGAGAGATGTCCATTAATCAAGTCCTCCTCCCTTTTTTAAGTTAGGAAAATTCTTTAACATTGTCTAATCAACATCCAATTTGAATTATTTTAATCCTGATGTTTCCAGAAGTGAAAGTACCCTTTCAAGTTATATAGCTTCTTTATAGTAAAGCCAAAAACATATATCTTGATAATCCAATAAATAATAGAGTTTTGTTTCTCATTTCTAGTCTTGAACACAAACCTAGAAGGTAGCCTAGAGCACACTTGTTGTTATCGTCGTTTTATTTTCTTTGATTGCTTCATCTTAGGATGCTTGTTTTTTTTCTAGTACATATTGCTATCTCTGTAGATTTATCTAGATAAGATAGGTTGGATGAACAGTCTAGAGGAAAATAATGGGACTGATGGTTCCAGGGGAGAATGGGGAGGAGAAAGACATGGAGATGTGGAGGAGGGAGAAAGGAGGTAGTGTTAATTGCTGATGACAAATGTGTGTTTAAGCAAATATGGTGAGTATGCTGATGGTTTCTGGCTATCAAAAGATAAAGTGACTGGGGTCTTAAAGACTTGAAAGTAAACAAGTGGACATCTAGCTCAGAAGCAACAAAGCCCACATGGAGGAAGCACACCAGCCTGTGCGATGATAAGGTGTTAAAGGGATCTGGTATCAGGCATCAAAGAATTAAAAATGATAACATTATAAGTGAGGGGGAGTACAGATTGGGGACCCAAAATCTATCAATAGGTAAAGTGACTCCATTAGAAATGGGGTTGTTGGGAGGAGATGAGCCTGTCAAGGTACAGTGTAGCAGCAATGAAATATGCAACTTTCCTCCAGTTCTTTTTTTTAATATAGATTTTATTGGGGGCTCATACATTTAATACATCATTTGTATTAAGCATATTTGTATACCTGTTGCTACATTCATCTACATTATCTACTTGAACCCCTCCAGCATAAGCTCCTCTTCCCCTCTTTCCTCTAGTTCTTTATTTTTTTTAATTCCAATTTCCCATATTTCCCCTCCCCCTTCTCCTCCCCCATGAACTTCCAATAACTTTCAAATTGTTATTACCTCTTCATATCTTACACTGTATAATGTGTCACTTCACTTACTTCCTCCCCCCACCCCCGTTGTCCACACCCTAGAGAGGAGATCACATACAGATCTGAGAAATTTGTTCGCCCTTTCTACTCCACCACCCCTCCACCCTTTAAGTGTCACCACTCCCCACTAGTCTCAAGGGATTATCTATCCTAAAATCCACGTTTTTGACTCCAATGTGCATCACCTGGTCTAGCCAAATCTGTCTGGCAGAGTTGGGATAATGATAGTTGGTGGGAGGAAGCATTTGAGAATATTTCATTGATACTACACTGCACCTTGACTGGCTCATCTCCTCACTAAAACCCCTTTGTAAAAGGATGTCTCTTCACTTATTGATGAGCTTTGAGTCCTCAATCTGAACTCCCCCTCACTAATAATGATATATCTCTTAGGTCTTTGATGCTTGATACAGGATCCCTTTGACATGTCATGGTCATACATACTATTATGCTTCGTTCACGTGGGCTTGCTTCTTAGCTAGATGGCTACTTATTCACCTTCATGTTTTTAAAACCACATATGCACATCTTTTGATAGCCAGACACCATCAGCTTTCTTCACCACATTTGCTTATGTACATATTTGTCATTAGCGATCATATCAGGAAAGTGAGCATATAATGTTATGATTATTAGTTCTTGAAATCTGATAATTGATCCCTTTGGTATCTTTTAGTCCCATAAGTTGGTGTACTTCTTCCATGTGGGCTTTGTTGCTTCTGAGCTGGATGGCTGCTTGTTTGCTATCAGGCCTTTAAGACCTCAGACGTACATGTTTTGATAGCCGGGCACCATCAGCTTCCTTCACCACATTTGCTTATGCACACATTTGTTTTCTGTGATTGTGTCAGGGAGCTGCGCATCATGAAATGCCAATTTAATAGAACAAAATGTTCCTACACTGAGGAAGTACCTGATTGAGGTCCAAGGCCCATCTGCTGTCTTAATTCTAAGCCGATAAGTATATGCATATTTATCTATTTCCCCTTCATCATATGGATATATGTACCTATGCATATGCCTGTATTTAATCTCTATAGATGCCCCTTACTCCCTAGTTCTTTTCTCTATTTCCCTATACCTCCTCCTGTCCCACCATCACACACAATCTCCATTCGGGTTTCAATATTGTCTCTCTATTACACTAGTCTTAATCAATCCCTTCCACACCCACCCACCCCATCACCGATCCTGAACCACCTGCTACTCCCCCCATCCCTGGATCAGCCAAGATTCCTCCCCACTACATCCACCCTGGTACCAACAGTCCCATCATCCCCACCCCTAGACCGCTCATCCATCCTACCCCATCCAGATAGACCTGTGGAGAAAATAACATACTCATAAAAGGGCATCCTACAATGAAACTAACAAAGAAAAGAAAACAAGGAAAACATCAACAACAAAAAAACCCCAATATCCAACATATAAATGTACATGCAAGAATACAATAATAATACCAATATAAAATCTTACAAATAGTTTAAGATCTGTTCGTTGACCTCCAGGAGTGTCCCCTGGTTGAGTGGGATGGGTTGTCACAAAGTATATCTTTGGTGCTCAATCTGGAGCTCCATGTTCTGTGGCACACCCTTAGTATTTTTGTGTGGTTGAGTCAGACAGCGTATAATCCTGATCCTGTTTCTCCATTTTTGACCCCAAAATGTCTTAGGTCAGTGAGGGTAGCTGTATTTCATATTGGGGCCAGCCCATATGGTCCTCTCATTGTATCAGCAGTTCTGAGTGGGAATATCGTCCTTAAAGCTCAGTGGGCCAGAATGGACTTCATTCTGTCTTCCTCCCCCTTCATTTACTCTTGTGTACTCTGGTCAGGTATATCTCTCCAAGCTGCAGTTTTGGTGCTGACCTCCTGGGGGAGAGGTGGGTGTTCTGGTAGTTGGAATTTGGGACATGCTCTCAGACTCTCCACTGGCTCTTGGCTCCATTGCATCATGCTGTATTCACTTCTGAGAACATCTTATTTAAATTTGATTCCTGTTCTCCTGTGGAAATATAGAAAATACACTCCCCTTGGGTGGGTTAGTGCCCCATTCCCTCTCTACTTAACTGCACCTCACCTCCCATATCCCGGCATCCCACCTTAGTTGGATACTATATAAAACTCTGAATTTGGTATGGTGCCACCTGTACTACCTGGCCCTTCTCCCAGGATTTTCTGTATACTGTAGATTTCTCCCTATACCGCTTTTGTGTTTTTTTAAAAAAATAATTATTATCAAGCTTACCTCAGTGGACTCATATTGTACATGTCCTTTTGCACTTGGCTAACTTCGTTTAGCATAATTTCCTCCAGTCCTTCCCATGTGTTCATCACTATTTTTCAGCAATGCATACTACTCCATTTTATGTATGCTGTGGTAACAGCTTTTTAATCCACTCATCAGTTGATGGAAATTTGGACTGCTTCCAACTTCTTGGAATTGTAAACTGTGCTGCAATGAACATTGGGGCACAGATGCCTTGTCGTTGAGTCTTACTTGCCTCTTCTGGGTATATACCCAGTAAAGGGATTGTTGGATCATATAGTAGTTCAATTTCCATCTATTTCAGATATCTCCAAATTGATTTCCATAGTAGCTGTACATCCCAGCAGCTCCACCAGCAGTGGATAAGAGTCCCTATCTCCCCACAGCCTCTCCAACACTTGTTGCTTTCTAATTTGTTGAATTGGGCTTTTCCTGAGGGTGTTAGGTGATATCTCATTGTTGTTTTGATTTGCATTTCTCTTATGGCTAATGATCAGGAACATTTTCTCATGTAGTTATTGGCCATTCTGATTTCCGCCTCTCTGAAACTTCTGTTCAGTTCCATTTCCCACCTCCTCAGTGGGCAATTAGTTTTACTCTTTTTGGAAGCTATCAGGGTATTGTAGATTTTGGTTATAAGGCCTTTATCCGATTTGTCATTGCTAAAGATGTATCCCAGTCTGTCTACTCTCTTACTACTCTCTTGTTGAAATCTTTCGATGTTCATAGGTGTTTTATCCTCAGTATATCCCACTTGTCTATGTGTGTCTCCTCTGTGTTTGTGTTCTTCCCTATTTCTGATAGCCTATGTAGTCCCTGTGTCAGTGTTCTCAGGTTGGTCCCAATTCCCTCGTTGATAGCCCTAATAGTTTGGGGTTTTGCTTTGAGGTCTGTGATCCACCTTGAGTTTATTCTAGTGCATGGAGTGAGGTAAGGGTCTTGCTTCATTTTCCTACAGATAGATATCCATTTTTTTCCAACACCACTTGTTGAAAAGTTTGTTTCCAATTTGATATTTTTCGATCCTTATCAAAAATCAGTAGTCTGTAAGCTGATGTTTTTATTTCTTTCCTCTAGTTCTTAAATGCTTCCTCCCACCCACTATCATGATCCCAATTCTACCTTACAAATCCAGTTAGACCAGGGGATGTACACTGGAGCCAGAAAGAGGGGTAGTTCAGGACAGGTGATCCCTTCAGGACCAATGGTAATGCCAGGAGGGTGGGGAGAACGTGGAATAGAAAGGGGGAACCTGTTATAGAAATCAACATATGACATCCTCTCTGGGATACAGACAATGGGGAATTGGGTGAAGGGAAACATTGGACAGTGTATAATGACAATATAATGATAATTTGTAAATTTGTTAGGGTTCATATAGGAGGGGCAGTGGGAAGGGAGGGATAATATGGGGAGCTGGTACCAGGGGCCTAAGTAGAAGGAGGGTGTTTCAAGAATGATGATGGCAACAAAGGTGCAGATGTGTCCTGCACACAATTGTCATATGTATTGATCGTGATAGGAGTTGTATGAGCCCCCAATAAAATGATTTATTTAAAAAAATGAAAATACTAGTCACTTCAAGTGACTTTTATATTGATCTCACACTTCTGATCACAACTTGGAATATAGGAAAAACCCAAGGAACCTTGTGACATTGCTGAGTCAGTGCTGGACTGCTAACAACAAAAGTCTGCAGTCCAAACCTACTAGCCATCCCCAAGGATGGAGAAAGGATATTTATTCTCTTAAAGATTTATAGCCCCAGGAGCATTATGGTAGGGTCACTAAGAGTGAGAATCAACTTGATGGTAGTGAGTTTGGGTTTTCAGCTTTTAGGTCAATACGTAGGTTTATATAATAGCAGGTATGGGGGATCCGTTGTGGCTCTTGATTCCACAATGTGCTGCTTTTGAAACCACCGTCTGCTCCTTAGAGGAAAGATGGGTTTTTTTTACTCATAAATCTGTAGTCTCTGAAACTCACAGGGACAGTTCTGCTCTGCACCATAGGGTCACTGTGCGTTGGCCTCAACACAACATAGTGCGTTTGGTGGGTCTCGTGTCCACCATGTATGGAGGATTCCAGGTGGCGTAGTGTTTAGGCGCTGGGCTACAGGAAGCAAGGCCAACCTAGGGAAGCCAGCAGCAACTCTGTAGAGAAAGAATGGAGCTTTGTACTCCTGTAAAGAGTTGCGGTCTCAGAAACCCACAGGGTTTAACAGTTTAACCCTGTTCTACAAGACTTTTATGACTTGGCATTGACCCCAGGGCAGTGTGCACAGCGTGTATGAAGGAGTCTTTGTGGTTCAGTGCTCCAGATTTGGGTCGCTAAACAAGCAGTGAGCAGTGTGAACCCACCATCACTCCAGTAAGAGAGAAATGTGGCAGTCTGCTTGGGTAATGAAATTATCATCTTGAACACAATGGAGAAGTTCATGTCTGTTCTATCGAGATTCAAGGAGTCAAAATCAACTTTATGACATTAGCCTTGGTTAGTTTTGCTTGTTTGTTTGTTTGTTTGGTTGGTTGGTTGGTTGGTTGGATTATTTCATCATATGCAAGAAAAGACAGAATTTACTCAGAACTGGATGCCTAGCAAAAAGTACCATAGCTTCTTGCACCATTCTCAGAATTTTAGGCACTTAAAAATTGAAAGGAACGCTCAAAGTACCCATAAAAGGAGTGCCTTCTTGGGCTGAGCCCCAGTGGTGTAAGTGGTTGAGTACAGGACTGCGGCCCGCGGGCTTGGCAGTTCAAATCCAACAGCGGCTCTCAGGAACAACACTGGGTAGCGCCCATGACCACCAGAGACAGTGATGCCAAAAAAGAAAGAAAACAAAATAACAAGAAAAGGAGTGCCTTCTAGGTGTCAAACATTTTTCTACCAGCACTTCCTCACTGTTAGGTGCCATTGAGTTGGGTTCACCTTGCAAGATTCCTACCTACAACAGAACGAGCCTGTGCCTACCCTGCACCATGCTCATTGTCATGACAATGTTTGGGCACATTGCTGCAGCACATGATGTCGTTTCTTAGGGAATTGTCCCTCGTGACAACTTTCCAAAGAAATTGGGACAAAGTCTATCCTCACTTCTCACGAGCATTATGGCTATCCTTCTTCTAAGGCAGATTTGTTTATACATTTAGATGCCGTGGCATATTAAATATTCCTCACTAATGCCATAACTCAAAGACATCTGTTTTCTTTTGGTCCTTCGTATTCATTAACCAGCATTCACATGCATGTGCGACAAGGGAAAACACTATAGCTTGGGTCAGCTGCACTTTAGTCTTCAAAGTGACATCTTGACTTCTTCACACGTTAAAGAGGTCTTGTGTAGATTTGCACATTGTGGTGTGCCATTTGAATTTTTTTGCCTGATTCTTCCATGAACTTTGACTGTAACCACTGTGTTAATCCATCCTAGTGAGATCCTTCTTTATCTACAGTGTCCCTCTCCTTTACTTGGCATGACATCCTTCTCCGATAATTGAGTCTTCTGGATGGCATGTCCAAAGTAAATGAGATGAAGTCTGACCACTCTCGCTTGGAAGGCTATACTTCTTTCAAAATATATCTATTTGTTTATGGAGCCCATGTCATATTCAATATTCTTTATCAATACCATAGTTCAAAGGCATCCATTCTTCTTCAGTTTTCTTTATTCACTGTGCAGTTTTCTCATCCATGTGAGATTATTGAAAATATTTTGGTTTGGATGAAGCACATCTTAGTCTTTAGAGTGACATATTGGCTATATAACACTTTAGAGAGTTCTTCTACAGCAGGGTTGACTAGTTTAACATGTCGTTTGATTTTTTGACTATTGCTTCCACAGAGCAATAGTGGATCAAAGTAAAATGAAAAAAAGTCTCAACAACTTCAAACTTCTCTCCAATTACAATGATGCTTATGGGTCCAGTTGGCAGGAGTTTTCCTTTCTTTATTCTGATGCATAATTAATAATGAAACCTGTATTCTTTGCTCTTATCAGTCAGTACTTATTAACTCTCAGCAAGCAAACTTATGTTATCTGCCAATCACAGATGGTTAACAAACCTTCCTTCAATCCTGAAGCAGCATTCTTTCTCACATTGTCCAGCTCCTTGAATGATTTGTTCAGCATACAAATTGAATAAGTATAGTGAGAAGATACAGCCTGACTGACATTTTTCTTGATTTCCAGCAAAGAAGCATCATCTTCTCTTCAAATGCCTGCCTCTTTGTTTATGTGGTTTCTGCATGACTGCAATGAATTTCCAGTCTTCACACTGACATCCATAGTGTTACGATCCACACAGTTGAATATCTTTGCATAGTCAATAAAGCTAAGTGAACATCTTTCTAGTGTCCTCTGCTTTCATGCAGAATTCATCTAACATTAGCAATAATATCCTTCATTCCACATCTGCTTCTAAATCTAGTTTGAATTTCTATGCACTGCTGCAATCATTTTTTAATAATGTTAAGTGAAATTTTACTTGTATGTGGAGTGAATGATAGCATTCTATAAGTTTTACATTCTTTTTTATTGTTTTTCTTTGAAATGGTCACAAATATGTATTTCTTTCAATCAGTTAGGAAAGTGGCTATCTCCTGAAATTCTGGACACAGAGAAGTGGGTGTTTCCAGAAAGACATCCATTTGTTCATCAACTTCAATTTGATTTCCATACAAGCAATCATCATCTGTTCTGCCGCAGTCAATTCTTGGCTTTGGTCTAACATTAATATTGAGCTCTGCCAGTGTCTCTTCATAAATGGAGTCAATCTGATCCTTGTGTAGTTTGTCTGATGAGATCTACAGTATAATCTCCTTTTATGTTGTTGAGAGGGTATTTGAAATGAATAAGCTATCAGTTTTGCAAATTTAGGTCATGTAATCTTCATCGTGGTTTCAATCACATAATATCTCTCATAGTTTCTATCATCGAGGCCATATTCTCCAGATACTGATTTTTCTCCTTTGTTTCCAACTTTCATATTGCAATCAATGCATCTTGATTGCAAGTTACAGACTGCAGTAAGCTGGTAAAAATCTTAAATTATTTCATCTTGTTAATCAATGGGTCTTCTGTAAATTTGCATGCTAGTCATTAATTGGTCTTTCTTATAAACTTCATTATAAGTGACCTGATGGCATAGAAAAGCAACAAGCTGCTCACTGCGAGGTGGGAAGTTTGAAATAACCAACAGATACTTGGGAGAAAGATGGAGCTTTCTACTCCCATAAAGAGTTTCAGCTTCAAAACTTCACACTATCCTATAGGGTCACTATAAGTCAGTGTCAAATCAAGGGCAGTGAGTTTGTTTTTTTATTTTAGTTTCCACATAGGCCTTTGGACATTATCTTATAACTAACAGCATAATACTTCAGGATAGATACTGAAATAATCTTTTTGAAGATCAAGGTGATGCCAATGCATTTTGATTTTTTTCATTCCTGGCAGGTAGACCATATGTTTATCTATTCAAAGTGAGCTGTACCAATCCACACAGTTCACTGATAGCCAGGATATCAAGCTTTATGCATTTCATCTCTTTTTGATAACTTCCAATTTTCCTAGATTCATACATCACACATTCCACATTCTGGTTATTAACGTATGTTGGAAGCTAGATATTTCTTCTCATTTTGAATCATATCATAATAAGATATTGATATATATGATGGCGTGTTCAAATAAAACAAAAACAGAATTCTATTTTCAAAGTCATATATTACTTTTTTTTTTTACAAAACAACCTTAGCACCTTCAAAGTATTCTCCATTAGGCTTAATACATTTGTCAATCCTGCAAGTCCATTCTTGGGAACATTTTTCAGACTCATCTGCTTGGATGGATGACAGCACCTTCCTCATTTTTTGGTTTGTTTTCCTTTACCTCTTCTACTTTTCAAATCACTGTCCTTTCATGTCGCTCTTCATGCACGAAAAGAAGTCACACAGAGCATCACAATAGTTTCCATGGGATTTTTTTTCTTCGCAGGAAACAAAATTTCACAGCTGCACACTCTTCTCTTACATTGGCCATCACAACAAATGAGATTCGAGTGGAAATGCTTTTGTGAAATAGTTTACTGTGACCAGAGGCAAACTTACCAGAGAACACCACTGGGTGCACTAACTCAGAGCAAGTCTCTGGGTGCTTTCCAGAAGGAAAAATGCATGCCACAAAAGCAGAAATTTTTATGGGTTTTAGGGGAGTGAGTACCCCCATGTAGGGTCTCATTTTTTCAACAAAGAACAATTATTTTGAGTAAAGTATGATCTCTGTTTTTAAAACACAGGTATAGAGAAGATAAATTCATCACTCGAACTTCTAGCCACAAGTCACTTGTCTACTAACATGACTGTCTGCAATTTCATGATCTTAACTCTGCACCTATATCAACTTTTTTTCCTTCAATCACAGGTTTCTCTTCTACAGATTTCATGCCATATAATCTTCAATTCTTTTGAAATATCCTAGTCAAGGTAGATTCTTTTTGGATAAAGAGTTCTTACTATATTGTAATGGTTCTAGGTTTTTTTCTCCTAGTTTTTCGAGCCCCAAACTTGCCTACCAGAAACTGACAATGAGTCTCTGGTCGGTCATTTGGAACAAATTCTAGTCAATTCCACTCCCTAACCATAGAATGTACACTTCTTCATGGATAACAGCCAGCTTTCTCTCTACTCTTATTTGTTCCTTCCTGGAGAACAATTTTTCTACCTTCAGTTTATAATTTTTGGGGTCCCTGTTAAAGGACAGCTTTAGAACTAGATGCAATTCTCTAATTGTAGGATATGTTCAACTTCATATTGAATTTCAGTGAATGTAGTCTAAGTTCATTAGCTTTCTTTCATTATTATCCCCACACACTAGACACAATTTTTTGAGCACCACTCTACCAGACTTAAGAACACTCAAGAAGGTACTCAAAAACGTAGCCAACAACACTTAAAATTCATCCCATAAAAAGAGAGCACCATTAACTTGCAGTCACACGCAGTTTAGTTGGCCCTCAATTCCCCAAATGAAAGACTTGGACTCAAGATTACAGGCTGTTCTTCTCTCTGTTACTTTAGTTGACTTTGTCATAGATCCGAGTCATACTTGATGGCACTTTGGCCAACATCTGTGCTGACATATGCATGCCATTTTTAAGAGTGCTCTTGTTGGTAGGACCAAGCTGTAAAACTAATGACACCATACAGGCTCAAGTACAAAGAAAATGTTTTAGAATGATTATGGCAACAAATTTGCAAATGTGCCTGTCACAATGACTTTATGTATGGATTATGATAAGGGTTGTAAGAGCCCTCATTAAAATGATTTTTTAAAAAGAAGTTCAGTTTTCTCTTATTCTGACTACATTTCTAAAGAGTGTTCTTTCATTTTCATAGGTCCTTAGGGAAGCTGTTGATTCCTCTCTTCTATACTAGGAAGAATCCATACAGTCTAATACATCATGTAGTTTTATGCCCACAATGGCCAAGAGACTTAACAGGCCGGGAAGAACCTTGCAGCTAAGACAAGATGGTATGAACCCACCACATTATTATTGCAGAAACAATGTGTATTAAGTTAAAGGTTCCCAAACTTATTTAGTCTACTGGCCTCTTTTAAGAAAAATAATTACTCAATGCCCTCCCCCGGCAATTAAATTTCGCACTGTCGTCCATAATCCAAGACAAAGTATAAGAATCTGCTTTTGCACGCATGTACTCACACACACAATTCTTTTCCTCTGTTCTTGGTGAATACCATGAACAAAAAACTTTTACATCGGTTTGTCTGGATCGGACACCAATGTTTCAAACTAATATAATTGGTCTTATAGTGTAAATAAACTTATGAAGGAGTCAAATGATACTTATCAAAATATTACCAGAATTATTATATTATGAGGAGTAAGTTATAATATTGTGTTAATTGGTAAAACATGGACCCCTCTTAATTTTCTTAACTTTAGAAGAAAATTACATTTGCACTAGTGAAGAGTACTTGCTTTTAGAGAATTCATGACACAGTCATCATGCCTATTGTTGATACAGAAAGGGATTGGAAAGCAGAAAATCCATAATCTTCTTCACTCATAGAATGAGAATTCACATATTTCCATTTGTTGGTTTTTCAAAACCTAGGATAAGGAAATAAGTATCTAGCTAAAGAAATCATATCAAACTAAAGTTTTTAGGGAAGATATAGGATGGAGACCTCATTCTCATGTGGAAAGGAAGGCAATTTTCCAAAGAAGGTGGCTGGAGACACTAACTCGTGGGACTTAATGAGAACAGAGAATGGGGAAAGGTAAATTGGAGAATTAACTTTCCTAAAATCTCCCCATTTTAGTACAAAAGAGTTTGAAGCATCAGAAGTTAGTAAAGGAGAGAGGAAGGGAAAACCTGTCACATCGTACTACAACAACAATAACACTATTTTGAAATATACATTTATTATTTCATTATTTGATTAATGCCTTTCTACATAGTCTAATGACTCCTGTTTTTTTTCCCTTTATGTTTCCAGTTTAAAACCCAATGCTAGTCATGTATTAATTACTAAAATTATCTTAGTAAAGGTTAGATAATTAATTTAAAAGGTTTTTAAAATCAAAACCAAATCCCATGCTTTCTAAATTGGAACAGATATCCAGTGGAAAGAAGTGCTGGAAATTCAGACCAGGTCTGTCCTGAAATTTGTCTTTCTCTTGGGAGTCTGACCCTGATCATCAGGGAGACCCGTTTGCTGGTTAATACCCTGTTGTGGATTGAATTATGGCCCTCCCAAATAGGTATTGTGAATCCTGTCCTCTATATTTGTGATTGTAACTTCATTTGAGAATGGGTTGCTTTGTTATATCAACAAGGACAAGATTAGTGTGAGGTGTATCTTGAGTCAGTCTCCTTTGAGAAAAATGAGATGAATCAAGCAAGCAAGAGAACAGAGAATGGAGGAAGAAAGCTGTCATAAAAAAATTATCCAGGAGCAAAAGCTCAAAGAGATAAAGGCCTTCCTCTACAACAAAACAAACAAAAAAGGCTTCCCCTATGGATTGCAGCCTGAATTCAGATGTCTAACCCTCTAAATGGTGAGAAAACAATTTTTTGTTTGTTAAAGCCTCCCACTTGTGGTATTTTATTTGTATCATCACACGATAACCAAGACATATCTCTTCACACTCTTATCTAACCAAGGATATCAGGGCTCTCTCTTAATATTCCTTATCTTAGAAGATGCAAGATTGTTGTTGTCATCAGTAGTGTCATCAAAAAAAGTGCCAATGCATGCATACAATCGGATGAGTCACTGCCCAGCCCTGTACCATTCTCATTTTTTTCAAGTTTGATCCCTTCATGCAACCACTTGTGTCAATCCATCTTAGAGATGGTCTTCCTCTTTATTTCTGCCTTTCAACTGGACTGAACATGATTCCTTTTCCAGGGACTAATCTCTTCTCCTAGCATCTCTAGCATATGTGAGATAAAGTCAGCATCCTTACTTGTAAAGAACATTCTGGCTGTACTTCACCCAAGATTGATTTGTTTGTTCTTTTGGCAGTCTGTGGTAATTTCAATATTCTTCTCCAGCACCATCATGCAAACGTATCAATTCTTTGATCTTCCTTATTTTATTTTTCTCTTCCTTTATCATAATGTTGCCTATTGATCCAATTGTGAAGATGTCTGTTTGCTTGTATTAAGTCTATTTTAAAGCTGCAATCTTCAATTTTCACCAGCAAATCCTCCTTACTTTCAGCAAGCCAGCATATATCATCTGCATCTTGCAGATTGTTAACAAGCCTTCCCCCAATACTGATGACTCATTCTTCTTTATAGGGTATAGTTTCTTGGATTATTTGTTGAGCATATAAAATGAATAGGTCAGATAAGTGGATAAATTATCAAACAAAAATATTAATATCACTTGCAAATTGAAATCTTGCTATCATTCAACAACAGTTACAGCAGTATATCAACAGGGAGCTACCCAAAATTCTGGTCTTACTCAGAAGAGGATCTGGAGCAAAAGATATCACTGCCAATATCAGATGAATTCTAGATGAAAGTAGAGACTACTAGAAATATATTTGCTTGTGTTTCACTGAGTATGCAAAGAATCATAACAAATTACAGATCGCATGAGAAGAATGAGAATTTCAGAACACTTCATTGTGTTCATGCGAAACCTATACATGAATCAGAAAGAAGTTTTTTGAACAAGAAAATATTGCACAATTTAAAATGAAGAAAGCTGTACATCAAGGCTGTGTCATCTTGACATAGTTATTCAATCTTTATGCTGATGAGAGATTAGAATGTTACACTCAAAGATAGCAAAAAAAAGTAAACAATGAGAACCAAGAACCTAACAGTCTTGTCTCTAAACTTTTAAAAAATGAACTGTTCCTGAGCTAGATGGTTGTTTGTTTACTTTCAAGCTTTTAAGACTAGAAACATTATATCTTTTGATAGCCAGGCACCCTCAGTGTTCTTCATCACTCTTGCTCATGCCCCCCACCTATCCTCAGTGGTCATATCCGGATGATAAAGTTTTTTCCTATTTGATGCCTGAAATATGATTGCCACCTTGTAATCACACAGGCTGATGTGCTTCTTCGTATGGGCTTGGTTGCTTCTCAGTTAGATGGCTGCTTGTTTATCTTCAAGCTTTAAAGACCCCAGATGCTACAAAACGCACTACGGAAGAATCAGACCTGCCAATGTGATCATGAGGTGTGTAAGGAAACATGTATCAGGCATCAAAGAACAAAAATCATATCGTTGTGTGCCCACCCTCCTGATATGATCACTGAAGACAAAAGGGTGCATAAGCAAACGCGGTGGAGAAAGCTCATGGTGCCCTGCTACCTAAAAATAAAGCAGGTGGAATCTTTAAAACTTAATGGTAAACAATCAGCCATCTAGCACAGAGGCAGCAAAGCCCACATGGAAGAAGCACACTAGCCTGTGTGATCACAAGGTGTCAAAGGGAGAAGGTATCAAGCATCAAGGAACAAAAATCACATTATTGTGAATGAGGAGGAGTACAGAGAGCAGACTCAAAGTCCATTTGTGGGTAATTGGACATCCCCTTACAGAAGGGTCAGGGGGAGGAAACAAGCCAGTCAGGCTGAAGTGAAGTAACAATGAAACATATAAGTTTCCTCTAGTTCTTAAAGGCTTCCTCCTCCAACTAGCATGATCCCAAATCTACCTTACAAATCCAGCTAGACTGGAGAAGGTACACTGACACAGATAGGAACTGGAAATATGGGGAACCCATGGCAGATGAACCTCTCAGTAGTGAGAGTGAAGTTACTGAGAGGGTGGAGGGAAGGTGGATAGAAAGGGAGAGCCCATTACAAGGATCTACATATAACCTCTTATCTGGAGGATTAACAGCAGAGGAGTGGGTGAAGGGAGATGTCGGGCAGTGTAAGATATGACAAAATAATAATAATCTATAAATTATCAAAGGTTTATGAGGGAGAGGGGAGTGGAGAGGGAGGGGGAAATGAGGAGTTAATGTCAAGTACTCAAGTATAAAGCAAATGTTTTGAGAATGATGATGGCAGCTGGTATACAAATATGCTTGACACAATGTATGGATGGATTTTGATAAGCATTGTATGAAAACCCCAAAAAATGATTTATTAAATTAAATTAAAATGAACTGCTAACCACAAGATCAGTAGTTCAAACCCAAAAGTCACTGCTTTGGAGAAAAATGAGATTATCTACTCTTATAAAGATGTATAGCCTGGAAACCCTATAAAATGCCACTTTGAATCAGTATTGACTCAATGGCAGTGAATGGGTAGATAGAAGTAAATCATCTAATATACTTCAAGTAGACAAAAGAAAACTAAATAAAATAGCATGTTTCTAAATGAAACATTGTAAAGGTATTATGATATGCTACAACAATGGACAATTATGGAATCTAAGACATTATGTGATGTAATTTTCTGCATTTTCAGGAGATCTGAAAATATGAAAAGAAAGTTCAAAAATCACAGATGACCAATGAAAGACATGTAATGAAATCTAGGTCTCAGCTTCAGTTCTTTTGTCATCCCATTTAATGCTCATAACCAGCTCCGTGACTCTTCAAGTCCTCATACATCAAAATAACTGATATCCAAAGTACATTATAAACCAAATTAATGCTAGGTATGGTGTTTTAATAAGATATTTTTTCTATAAAGCTTAGTAACTGGAGAAATAACCAAACCTTTAAAGAAATCTTAAGAGTCATTTATTAAGATAATGTGATAATGTGATATTGAGTTAGAAACTAGTAGAAAGAGGTAGGGTTGGAAGATAATTGCAACTCCCTCCCTTACAATTTGACACACATGGTTTCTGGATAATTGGCTATTCAGGTGATGGTCACATGATTATGAAAGAACACAAGTGTTTGGGGGTCACGGGTTTGATAGAAGATCTCCTTAGGATAATTTCATAATGAGAATGTTGAAGAGATTTGCCTGGGAGAAAAAGTCGCATGAACAGAAAGGTGGAGAGAAAGAAAGTGAAGTAATTATTTCACCTGAAAAGTATATCTATATGTCTTTCAATACTTTCATGTAGCCCATTGTTCTCAGTTAACCTACCTGAAATTAAATGTTGTATTATATGTTAGGGATGTATATCTAGGTACATTTTAGTAAGCAATAAATATATTGTTCATTTCTTAAAATATTGCTAATGAGAAAATTCAATCAACCACAACACTAGAAGATGCACATGAAAATGATGTGGTTAAAAACCTCTGTATCGGTAATTCTTTGCAGCAAACTACAGAAAGCCATTATCATGCCTTGTGTAGACTAGATCATAAGACATTATGACAGAAAGCTGTTAGATATGGTCATTAAGACAAATCTAGGGTATATCAAGTTGGCTACAGAGGCCAGAGAGGGTGGTGCTATGCAATCAAAGACTTAAACTCTGAGGAAATTCAAACAGGTATGAGAACCAAAGTTAGTTTTCATATTTGAGATGGTGCTTGTCCTGAAAGTTTACTTAGCCAACAAGATGTTATTGGAGACAACTAGAGTCTTAGGTATTTTTAATCATTCATATGTATATGAAAGCTAGGTAAGTAAAGAGAAATACAAACAAAATTGATGTATTTGAATAGTGATGTTGATTTTGAATATACCATGAACTTCCAGAAGAGTGAACAAATCTGTCTTGGAAAAATTCTAGCCAGAATTATCCTTAGAAATGGGAATGATGAGACTTCATTTCTTGTAATTTGCACATGCCTGAAGGAGGGACCAGTGCCTACCTGGAGAAGGCTATTATGCTTGGTAAAATAGGGAATCATCAAAAAAAGAGGAAAACTGTCAGTGAGATGGACTGACACTTCAACAATGGTCTCAAATATAGGAGCAATTGTAAGAATGGTGCATGGATGGCCAGCAGAATTTAATGTTCTCCATTGTTAACCAAGAATCCCAATGAAGGCTGTAAACATAATAAAAATATTATACCTAGAAGAAAATTTCTATGAAAAGTTTGACTGTTAAGAACATATAAAATTCATAAATATGGCAAACTGATTGTTTAAATGAAATGATAAAGCAATAAATTAGGGAAAATGTAACTAGTTATTACTCACTTAGTTATGTTCCACAGCAACCCTCTAGGACAGAATTTGCCCTTTGGGTTTCTGAGACTTTAAATTTTTGCAGGAATATACAGATTCATCTTTCTCCCTCAGGGTATGCCAACTGCTGACCTTGTAGTTAACAGCTCAAATCATGGTCGCATTTCCCACCAGTGCTCCTTAGGAAAAATTTAGGATATATATATATATATATCATATCTATATATGATATATATGATATATATATGATATATATATATATATCAGGGCATAAATGTCTGTAACAACAACAGCAACACAGAGCTTTCAGTTCAATAAAAAAGAAGAAAAAATATCAAGAAAAAAATTCCTATCTATCTAACAGGCATAGAACAGTCAGCATTGATAAATAAGAATATAAATAAACAGGGAATTCATTTTAGGAAGAGTTTGTTAAAATTTTATCTTTGATAAAGGTGCAATAAAATGCACACCTTTAATCTAATAATAACAGATCTGTGTTCCAATCTTTCTTTCTTTTTTCTTTTTTTGTTCCAATCTTTCTTAATTAGAAGTAGCAGCCAATATAAAAATGCTTAAAAATCCATGCCCTTTTGACCTAATTATCCTATGAAGCATTTGTTTTTAAGAAAGTAATCAGAACTTTATATACTGATACATATATAAAATATTTCTGTGTTTTGTTGCTGTAAACTGCCATAGAATCAACTTTAGCTCATGAAGACACCATGAGTCATAAAGTAAAACTGGTCCACAGTTTTCTTTGTGTATCGAGTCCCAAGCCACCTGAGTCTGTCAAGTTCCCTTCTGAATTACACAGGCTGTTGTTGCTGCTCTAAGAGCTACCCAGCAGGTTCAGATTCACAGTGACCCTACATACACTAGAATAAAACACTGCCCAGTTCTGCACCGTCTTCACAAGCATTGGCATGTGTGAGCCCATTGTTGCAACCACTGTGCCAGTTCCTCTCCCTGAGGGCCTTCCTCTTTTCCCTGCCCCCTCCCTTTACCAGGCAGGATGTCCTTCTGTAGTGACTGGTCTCTCCGAATGTGCAAAGTACATGACATGAACTCTCACCAGCCGTGCTTCTAAGGAGCACTCTGGCTGTCCTTTTTTTTTTTTTTTAAGACAGATGTGTTCTTTCTAAAGACAACCCATTGTATTTTCAATATTCTTAGCAAGCATCACGATTCAATTATATCAATTCTCCTTCAGTCTTCCTTTTTTAACATCCAACTTTCACATACATGTGAAGTGATGAAGAATACCACACCTTGAGGCAGGTGCAACTTGGTTCTCAAAGTAACGTCCTTGGATTTCAATGTTCTAAATATCTTATGAAGATGTGCCCAACGCAATATGATGTGTCTCACACACACATGCATATGCACACATATACGTCATATACAACATATGTGTGAATGTCTTATGTGGCTTTGCCCACTGTTAAAATATGTCAACTTGACTTCACTAGGATTCTCAATGGTTTATCACTTAAGGCTTAGTAATCACTGATGATCTCCCTAATACAATGCAATCAACTTCATAAAAGGATCTGCTCTAAGTAGTCAATCAGTTATAAGACACTAAAGTAGAAGGAAACCACCTTATTGATATCACAGCCCTGATACAATTGAAAGAAAATTTCTTTGGGGGTGTGGCTTACTTCCTACATAAGGGAGCGCTGTGGTAAAGCAAGCTTCTTTTTTGCTGCGTCAGAATCCTGCATTTATCTTATTGATCTCTGTATCTTAGACTTGAAACAGCAACCTACTAGTCCCAGGATCCATCAGCAGCCTATCATCTGACATACTAACTTGGGATGTATTTGCCTCTTCAGGCTGAGGTCTTCCCCAAAGCTATACAAGCCAGGAGAAGTCTCCAGCTTAACATCTGACTGATGGATTTAGGATCTGCTTGAAATCAGACTAGCTCACCTCTACAACGGTGTGACTCATTGTCTTCATACAAATTTCTCTATAGTCCAAACTCACTGCCAAAAAGTTGAATCTGATTCATAGTGACTCTGTAAGACAGGGTAGTACTGCCCTTATAAGTTTCCAAGGCTGCAACTCTTTAATGGATCAGAAAGCCTAATATTTCCTCTGTAAAGGTGGTTTTGATATTGACCTTGCTTGTGGTTAGCAGGTCAAGGTTCAACCATTATGCCACAGGCCTCAATATCTATATCTATCTATCTATCTATCTATCTATCTATCTATCTATCTAATCTATCTACACATACACACACAAATACATACATTTATGTCACAGTTTTCACTTCTCTAAAAGACTCAGCCTAATACCCCCTTATATTCAAAAACTTGTTGCAGCAATTCGTTGACAAGGAACTACCAGGAATTCAAGCCAAATTCAGAAGAGGACATGAGCCAAGGGACATCACTGCCTGTATATGAGGGATCTTGGCTAAAAATAGAGAAACCCAAAAAATACTTGCTGGTGTTTTATTGACTATGCAATGTCATTCAATTGTGTGAATCATATAACTTTATGGATAGCATTTTGCAAAATGATAATTACAAGAACACTTCACTGTGCTCATGTGAAAACTGCACATAGGCCATGAGGCAAGATGGTGTTCGTGGGTGATTAAAACAAGGAAAACTCTGTGTCAGAGTTTATTCTTTCTTTATATTTATATTTATTTATTTATTTTAAATTTTATTTATTTGTTTAATCTTATATTTATTTATATAATCTTATAATTATTTATTTAATCTGTAGGCTGAACAAATTTGAGGAGCTGACCTATATGAAGAAGAATGTGACATCACGTTTGGAGAAAGACTCACTAACAGTGGACAACATGCAGATAACATAAACTGGTTTCCTGTATACAGAGAGGCTTTGAAGCAGTTAATCATAAAGATGAAAAACAACAGAGGTCAACATAGATTATACTTTCACATAAAAAAATCAACATCATCACCAGTAAGCAAAATACAACACTATGGTAAACAGAGAAAGGATTGAATTTGTCAAGGATCTCATTTTATTTGGATCCCCACATCCTATGAAGCAGCAGTCAGGAAACCAAATGATAGAATTGCACTGGGCAAATCTGTTGCACAAGAAACTTATTTAAAGTGTTTAAAAAGGAAACGCATCATTTTAAAGACTAGGGTGTGCCTGACCTGAGTTGTGGTGTACTTAATCTCCTTTAATGCATGTGAAAGTGAGGAACAAAGAAGAAGGGTTTATGACTTTGAATTAGGGTATTGGCAAAGAATATGAAATACAGTGATACTCAGTTATTGAATGGTTCTGCATTTGGGCTGCCCATTACTCAAGCAGCAAAGTTCAAGAACCATTTGCTCAGTCTTTGTAGCTTTGCTTGAGAGTTGGACTGAAAATCTAACTTGAAGAATATCTGTGTGGGTCCTGGGTGAGTCACTCCTCACTTACCTGGGACCCAAAGAGGTGGCACTTCAGTCTAGGCATCACTCTCGCTCAGACAACACACAGTGCTTGCGTCAGAGCATTAAAATACTCATCAATGTGCTTTGTGTGTGTGTGTGTGTGTGTGTGTGTGTTTGTCCTACAATATGGTAACACTGGCTCCAAAGAGCATTAGTGATACTGGCAGCAAAACTAAGAGAAAAACTGTGTGAAGCATGATAGAGTTAGAGAGAGAAATCATTGGGAAATTTGAATCCGGTCACTGCCTTGTCTGATTTGGCAGCAGAATACCACAGGGCTGAGCAGAATTATCATCATTTTGAGGGGAGGAGGGGAAGTGTCATTAGAGTGGCTAATGTAGTGAAAGGTGTGAAAGCATTAACCACGAAACAAAGGACCCAGATCACGGAAGAAGTTAAAAAGTTCCTGCTAATTCAGATAAATTAGAGACAACTGGAGGGCAAGAGTTGATCCAAGACAGGGATATGTGAGCAGGCCAACCACCTCCATGGTGACTTAAAGTCCGGGAAAAATGAGTTTATAAGTGCGATGTTTGGGCCTCAAACCAATTATTTGGTTTTCCATTACTTCTTGTGGTAAAAACTTCAATTTTTCAGTATTTGAAGACCAATTTGGAACAACTTGAGTTCCACAACAAAGAGAGGTGTCACTGTATACCACAGAGTTCCAAAAGAATGAACAAATCTCTATTTAGAGAAGTGTAATCAGACTGCTCCTTAGATGCTAGGATGAAGAGAGTTCACCTCAAGGACTTTGAACCTATTATCAAGAGAGACTAGTCCCTGACGAAGGACATTATATATGGTAAAACAGAGTCAAGGAAAAAGAGGAAAACCTTCTCGTACAAGATAGACTGACACTATCACTGAAGCATTTAGCTCAAACATGGGAATGATTGTGAGGACTGCACTGAACTAGGTACTGTTTCCTTCTATTTGGACACAGGATCACCATGAGTCAGAACCATATCACAACAACATTAGCATACATGTATATATATATATATTATATATGCATATATGTGGTAAATTTAAACCTATTCTTACTAAGATTCCAGTTCCTATATGCACAAGTTTATTCCAAACAAAACCTATGTAAACATGTTTACACGTTCTGGTGATAGTTACAGATGAGATTTTTCAGAAATGCATTTGCCTTAGTCTCATTGGGGTGCCTCTAAAAAAAATCCAATCACAACAGCTGGACCAGTTAGATTCAAGGCAGAGTTCAGATGAGAAGATAGTGGGAATTGGGAGTTTCCAAAAGGACATTTTTTATATCAATTTTCTCAAAGAACACAGGATGGTCTCTGTAGCTTACTATCAAGAAATTTAAAAACTTCACGGTCATCAAGTGGAAGCCAGGGGACCCTGTAGGACAAGGAAGAACTGCTCATGTGAGTATCTTAGAGTGTGATTCTTTAGAGGAGTAGAAAGCCCAGTCTTTCTGCCAGGGTGCAACTGGTGGTTTTGAACCACTGACCTTTTGGATTGCAGCCCAAAGTGAAGAAAACTGAAATGCCCAGGAAAATGTGTGCAAGTTTTTTTTTCTTGCTTTTTCTCTCTTTTGTCACAACAGTGCATCTACTCATTCTTCAAAGAGAGCAAGAGCTGTCCTCTGAGAACTTCACTGGGGTTTATTATCTCATCCACCCTATAGCCCTGAGCTAGCATCTCATCCTGCTTTTTGTTCCCCCAACTCAAAGGACATTGAAAAGGCTCATGCGTTGAGTCTCTTGAGGTTGCGAAAATAGCTCATTTGACGTGGTGCCCATCAAAGAGCCCACTCACGCTCATGCTTGTGTGCGCGCGCACACACCCACACAAGGAATTCATCATTTAAAAGTTGTGACTTCAATTAGAAAAATGTATATGCCAAGATTAAAAGCAAAGAAAGTGACAAAACTTACATTCTATCATTTTATCCAAAGAATCTCACACAAAGCTCTTGTGTATATAAAATTTTTTGAAATTTTGGTGAATAATTGATTGGGGAAGAACCAAAATATAAAGCACAGGATGGGAAACAATTCCAGTTCAATGGCAGATATTATATAATACCTGGAACTTAGACAAACATCAAGCTTCTGATCTGGTTTCTCACCTGTGTTTCTCTGTAGACCCCAAACCTCCAACCGTTTTGTGAGATCTCTCTGAAATGCAGAGTGACTGCAATTTCTGGATCTTTATTCCTTCCCCCTTGTTGTGCCCTTTCTCATACAAAATCAGCCTTTGCATAAATGTGTGGATGATATGTATAGCAACGACTTTATCTATCGCCCTCCTGGGACATCCCACCAAATATTTGCTATACTTATTCCCCAAATAACCAAAGAATCATCTACCAGTGATGAAATTTCTGTCATTATTGTAGAAGATAGGAGTAAATGCAAACATTTAAAATCTAATTAGCATTTCCTCTACAAGATAAACACAGATACACATGTGTTCATATCACAGGATATTAAACAGCACAATTTAGATATCTCTGGGCAAGTTTGCTGACAAATTCTATTTTATTTTTATGTGATTTTTCCCCGCCTCTTGATAAAAATATGTGCAACCAGGATGCAATCAGAAAACAAACTAAAATGCTGTACTGTTTTCTCAACCCTTTTTTACTGCAAATATATGCAAAGCATGCTAAATTACTCTCCTGCCTTTGTAATGCTGGGTCACAAATGTAACAGAATAATTTAGGTTAGAACCAAACATTGCATCTTGTATGTACAGAAGTTATCAACATAAAGAAAGGAATACTTATTTCAACATGTTTTAAATGTAGAAGACTATCTAATCATTACGGTGACCTCTGGTTTAAAAGGTGCATCATTCTCTAGCTTAATGAACTCATAAATGAGACTGAATCTGAGTGTGAAATGAGCGTGACAGGTGATGTTTTTAATTCACAGTTGTTGGGGCTGATTGCGACTTACATTGTGTTGTTTCAGAGGAGCCCAGCGCAGTTTTCTAGAGAGTCAAAGGCCACTGGGCTCTCTCTCCTTGGTATATTTGCAGGTATGCTTCTTTGAACTGCCTGCAGCTGATTGCACTGTGTGGTTGGGCTACCAGTTCATCCTCCTGGGGTTTCCCCCTTTCCTGGTCAACCAGTGTTCTGTTATTTGGCGGGCAAGTTGGATGGTCCTCTCAGGGGACGCTGTTCGGTGGCTGTGACTAGCGAGGATGGCACTGCACTGGAGGATCTCTCAGGAGCTGTGGTGGGGTGACCCAAGGCAGCGTGGGGTGCCTCAAAGGGCATGTCTGCTGCAACAGGAGCGCCATGGAGGGAAGGTGTGTGTGCCCGCTTTGGTGTAGAGCACTGCGGATAGTGGGCAGAATTGCTAGGTTGCCATGTAGGTTGGGAGGGGTTCCCGCAGCAGCATGGAGTGCTGGAGAAGGTCGGGGGAGCTGCCGAAGTCCATGTGAAGCACTCTGGCC
>PVJH01023915.1:0-34021 GCA_004026705.1 Nesogale talazaci
AGAGAATTCAGCCGAGACAGCTTCAGTTCACAACCACAACAAAAATAGCTTCTCCCGAGGAAGACACACTATGCTAACAAGGTCACTTTTGTTTTGCTTCCCCTGCCATCTGCACGGATGGCACCAGGGGCTGGGTTTGGTACCAACTTACTCTGCAGAGATTTGATGGGAGCCGGGTGGCACCGCAGAAGGCTTCTCAGCCTCTTGGCAAAGGGTTCCGGCATGGAGTTACCTCCAGAGTTCCCCAGAAAGCACACGGGCAGATGGAGCCCCAGTCTCACCCAGCCACACTCTGCTTGGAGCTCCGAGCGTACAGAAGGTATGATACCCGCAGATAGCAACAAGCAGGTGGGACGCAGAAAGAGAGTGAACCAACGCGGCAGGATGGCAAAGCTATCTTGGTCTTGAAAACAATCCCAAAGCGCCACAGAATGCTCGCTCTGGAGAGCGGGGTGTCTGAGCTCCAAAATGGGGAGCACAGAGAGTGTTATCCACCCCCCGCACCCTTCCCCACCTTTGCTTTCTCCTTCCAAAGTTCAGCCTCTTTCAATGACTGATCCTGAAGTCAAAGACTGGTTGTCCCACAATTTTAAGGAAGGCATTGAACCAAGAGGAGAAAAAGCATATAATTTAGGTGGCCACAGAAAACTGCAGAAGTTGGAGATGGTCAGAGGAAGATTTGAGAAAAGGGTGAAGAAGAGAGATTTTTTTCAATAGGGAAAAGGAGAGTTGTTTTACCTAAAAGAAGAACGTCTGAGTAGGCCAGAAGACAAAAGACAATTGTGTTAGTCCAGGTAGACTAGAGAAACAAATTCATAAGGACACAATTGGATATAAGGGAGAGGTTTATATACATTGAAAAAACATCACAGCCCAGTCCAGCCCAGGGTCATAAGTCCGATATTAGCTCATATGCCCGATACCAATCCATAAGTCCTCTTCAGACCCATGAAGCACATGCAATGATGCCAGGATAATCACAGGCCAGTGGGTGCAGAGTCTTGTGTATCCAATGGCAGTAGAAGCAGCTCAGCATTGGTAGGGGCTTCTGTGGCTTCTCACCACTGGCAGGAGTCTCTACATGGTTTTTCCAGCTCCAGAAGTCTGGTTCCATCAGGGTAAGCCCATGTAGCTTCTCCTTCAGGGTGTCTTACAGGGAGTCAGCCTTGGGTGTTTTCAGCAGAGTATTTCCAAGGGACGGAGTCTTGAGTCTCTCACCTCCAAGGGGGAAATACCTCTGGATTTCCCAGAATCCTCAGGAGAAAGCCGTGCCCACACAGAGGTCTTGTTGGCTACCTCCAGATTAACAGGCTAGACTCGCCACCTCTACACTCTTAATCCTCAAATTGACACCAGAGTAGCTGACTGCCACAACAAAGAAAGCTCAACTTAAAGATTTCTAGTAGTTGTAGAAGGTTAGTGCGAAGGTGAATCAAGTGTTCTGCTGCAGAAGGAAAGTGTGACCATGTTGGTTCTTTATGACATGAGAGTTAGGCAACAAAGACAGGGCATCTTGGAAAGTGGGTTGAAGATTTTTGTTTGGCATGGTCAAGAAGGTCCTTGTTTATTTGCCATTGAAGGTTTAATGAGTAAATTCATAAACTTTAAGAACATCCAGGATCCTTCAGCAGCCCCCTGTGGCACTTTCCAAGGGCTGCAAAGTTTCATCCGTAGTTTCTTCCTCTGTAAGGCATAATGTTCAAGTTAATATACCAATGACGTTAAAAAAGAAAGAGCAAACTATTTTTAGAGTTATTGTAGGTTAAAGGGGACCTCGTATAGTGAGCTACACGTTAGGCTACTCACTGCAATGTCAACAGTTTAAAACTTCCAGCTACTCCTAGAGGGAAAGATGAAACTTCCTGCTTCAGTAAAGTTTTACAGCAGGTGTCCTCACGATGGCCTGTAGGCCACATGCGGCCCGCTGAGAACATTTATCTGGCTGCTGGGTATTTTTGCTGCCATTGCCTGTCCTGCTTAGCAGCCGACTCATCCTGGGTCCACAGTGAATTTGTTCATAATTTTTTTTTAAACTATAGTCCGGTCTTCCAACAGTCTGAGGGACAGTGAACTGCCCCCCTGTTTTAAGTTTAAGGACCCCTGCTTTGCAGTCTTGAAAATCTACAGAGGCGGTTCTACTCTGCCCTATGTAGAGTCCCTATGATTTAGCATCAACTCAACAGCCTTTAGTTTGTTTTGTTTGTTTTAGGTTTATAGGAAAATTGAGAAGGTAGTACAGAAAACTCCCATCGACCTGGGCACTTCAAAAAGTTTATGGAGAATATGTTCTTTGCCTCTCACAGTAAGTCTTGATTTTGGGAAGGCAAGAGTCTCATCTCGGGTAGCATCAGCACATTATCATGAGATATTGTGAATCCCCTAATGTCTTTACGATAATAAAAGTATGAAACTCCTAGGAAAAGTTTATGGGAAAATTTTCTTTTATGCTTCTTGAAGCTTCCTCATACACACCCTTCTTTCACAATTCTGTCTCATTGGCATCTTGAATTGGTGTGGCACGTTTGTTATAATTGACAGACCCATACTGATACCTCATCATTAACTGTAGTCCACACTTTCCATTAAGGCATATTCCTGGTAGTGTGCAGCCCCCTAGGATTACACAAATACATCATGCCATGTGTCCACCATGACAGTATCATAGAGAATAGATATTACTATAGAAAATAATGGTCTCATCATGCTAAAAATGTACTGTGTACCCCCTTTTCATTTGTGGAAACCACTGATCTATTTACTGTCTGTATAATTTTGCTTTCTATAAAATATAGGGAGTTGAGATCCTAAAGCATGGAGCGTCTTTGCAATATCTATTAGGGTGCTGCCGTATCTTTTCATGACTTAATAGCTCATTTATTTTTATTGTCCCATAATACCCCATTGTGTGGATGTTCTGAAGTTTATTAATCCATGAATAAAGTCAGGAATGGCTGCCTTAGGCTGGGTTTTCAAGAGAAGCAAAGCCAATGAAATATTTATTTATTTAGTAAGTGAGCAAGAACTGTATGTCAAATAGATGGCTCCTACAGTGGTAGAGACAAGCAAGTTCCAAGTGCATGGCTTAGACGTCAGACTACAGGCTTCTTTTGACTAGAGTCGTGGCAGGAACTTATGAATCCAAGAGTGGCAGGTCAGATAGTAGGCTTCATGCAGCAGAAGAAAATGAATTGTGCCCCAAACTTACCATATTGCTTGTTGATTCTGGGAGTTGTCAGCAGCTTACTTTCCACCTTGAATTCATTTTCATCTGCTGCATGAAGCCTACTATCTGACCTGCCACACTTGGATTCGTATCTGAAGAACTGGGGGTCAGAGGCTAAGCCAGACGCAGGGTTCAGACCCAGCAGAACAGCTTTTCCGCAGTATCCACTTATATTGAAAGCAGGCAACACCCCAGAGGAAACTTTCTTACAATTGATTGTATTAGGGCTATGATCTGAATAAAGGCATCTCACCTTGTTCTAATGTTCTTACCACTGTTTGACCGTTCTTAGTAGATCTCATTAGGGAGGTGCTTATGTTTTTTGATATCTCTCAGAGGGAATTACTGGATCTTAACTACCAAATCGCTATGAAGCCTGACTCAGCCAAGTTGACAGAGAACCTTAACTATCATAATGACTAAGGGATAAAACATTATGAATATACACTTAGAATATCACATGTAATTTTAAAGGATTTATGACTTGCTGAAGCCATTGCTTCTAGTAGGTACCCATGAATCCCAGTTAATTCGATAGTATACCTCTTAGGGTGGAAAGAATAAAACAAGTTTTAGTAAAATAGATGTTTTTGTCCTTCAGATATGTGCCAAAAACGTAACACAACAAAGATAGCAAGGTGCTGGTCATTTTAAGGATATCCATACCTTCTTGTCCTTGTGATGGTTCCTTATTGCTATGGACTTGACCGCCCCCACTCATGGTGAACTCCTGTGCCACAGAGTGAAGAATGGAACTACCTTCATGTTTGAGGGTCTGCCAGAGTTCATTCTTTCAGTCCTTGTGAATTTTGAGTGCCTTCCACCCTAGGTGGCTCATGTTCCAGGATTATATCGGACAACGTTCCCTTGCTCTCTCTAGGAGTTTTAGTAGTTCATTTGTGAAGCAGACCTCTGAACCTTTCTTTTCAGTCTGTCTGAGTCTGGAAGTGCCTCTGAAAGATGTCCATCAAGGGCGATGCTGCTGGTAGTTGAAATAGAAATGGCCTTTCACAGCACAACAACATTGCCAGCCACTACCTACAACAAACTGATGGGTGGAAGTTTCAACTCTGAAGTCAAAGAAAATGAGTTCATTAGGGCAGTTCCTTCAGGATTTTCTCCCCTCTGAAAAAAGACGAATGGGGAAAAATCTGCGTTCAAGGTGAGTTGCCGCTGATCTGCAAAGAGTCCGAGTGAGTTGAGGGGAAGAGTCTCCTGGGATTTGACATTTACATCACTCCTGTGCCCGGGGAATAAGATAAGAAAGGGCATCTTAGAATCTGAAACAGATCATGGGTAGCCGTAGATGGTTCCCGAATCAGGACTGACTAATAATATGTAGCAAAGGATTGTAAAAATAGGAGAAAATCTTGGGGCTATTTGGAAGTATTCACTGGCTTAAGTCTGAGCCCCTCCCTGCTGGATTAAGGCTGGGGTTGATGAGGAAGTCCATGTACTGCTGCCCTAGCAAGGACCATCCTGGGAAGACACCTGCCCTAGGGCCTGTTCATATGTTCATTTTTATTAGCCTGCTTCTTCCCTTCTTCCTCAGTGGCCTCTCAGGGCTTGGACACCCTTCCCAAATGGTCTGTTTTGTCATGTTTCTGCAGCTAATATTGAGCCAGTCTCCATTATCGTAGTGGTTCAGTGGTAGAAATCATGGTTTCCATGCAAAATTCCAGTCAGTTCTCAGCTAGTGCACCACCCATCTGTCAGTGGAGACATATCTTATTAATGAACCCAAGCAGGTATCAGTGGAGCTTCCTGACCAAGATGGCTTTGGATGAAAGAAAGGTCTAATGATAGACTTCAGAAAGAATCAGCCATTGAAAACACTGGGGAGCCCAGTTCTGCTATGACACCCGTAAGTGAGGTCGTCCTGTTGTGGAGTTCAGACCAAGGCAGCTGGTTTTGGGTGTCATCAGTGCCAGGATTTGGATCCTTCCCAGACTTTCCGAATCAGTGTGTCTGAGGAAGCATGTCCTTCATTTAACATTTCCCTTAGAGTGGGGGACAAACTCTCATTTCATGCGTCTGCCAGGTGCCCAGGCCTGGTTAGTGCAGGCAGGAACAAGTATACCCAGTGGTGGTCAGGCACTGGCCTTCTAAGGGTCTCTCCACCATCATATTTCCCCACTCCCTCAATGGTAGCGTTAGCACTCCAGCAGGGGATGAGATTTGAAATAATTCTGAAGGTTTTTTCCAGCCCTTTGAATCTGTCATAGGAGCTAAGCTTACCAGGTTGGGGAAGTCACCGAGTATTACAAATGATTAACATGCTTGGCTGGCAACCCAAAGATGGATGGATCAAATCCATCCAGAGATTCCTCGGAAGACAAGCCTCGTGATCTACTTCATAAGGCAGCCGTTGGCAGCCTTTATGGCATGTAGTTCTACTCTGACACATTTGGGGTCAACGTGACTTGGCTTGCCGTGGGGCTTAAGTGGTAGAGGTTAAATCAGCAAGAGTGTCATCATCTCATGGGTCAACAATTCCACTGTGTCTGAGAGAACCTTCTTGGGCAAGGGTCGACACACTGTGACTCTCCAGTCAGACGCGGCTCTGTTGTTAGTGCATGTAGCTTTGAAATAAAATTGAAAATATTTAAAGGACACTATTCTGATAACGATGATTTCATTGCTTCCAAAATATATATTTATGGCCCTCGAATAATTTTCAAATTCTTGTGAGGACTAGGATAGGCTTTTCCATCTTAAAAGTTTGCCTGCTCCTGCACTGCAGCTCCTAGTTTGAAGATGACCAAAGAAGAACCATGCATTTCCACTCTTCCCCCATCAGAGGCTGTGCCCAGGGGCTCCCGTTTCAGGCCTGTGCCTGCCCAACTGAACCTCCCTTCTCTCAGGCTAAGAACATTTCCAGTCTCTCTGCATCCTGGAAGAGAGTCTGGCCAAGAGACAGCATTTCAAATCACAATTAGTGTTCCCCACCGCAGAGCACACAAGATGAGAATTGATCTAAAACCTTTTACTGTCATCATTTACGGAGGGCCGGAAGGACATGAACATAAGTCAGTGGAGAGAACTCATGCTCCTGAAGTCCAGCAGCATGTCAACGAGATGTGCAGGCGATGGAAACAGAGCAACAGCAAACCCCCACCCAGCCCCAGCCTCCTGAAGCTCCCCCACTATGTGGATCCTCACCTGTCTTTACTATGCTGTGTAGACTTGACTGAGGTATCAACGATAGACCATAAGTGACATCCACGGAAATGTTGAGTTCTTTTGTTTTAATTGTGGAGGAAATACACATAAAACATAGACCAGTTCAACAGTGTCCACATGAACAACCCAGCGACACCACATTCTTGAGGGTGTGCAAACATTCTCACAATCTTTTCTCCAGTGCTTCTTCCTCCATTAACATAAACCCAAAACCCCGGAGCAAAAAAACTCCTCTTTCCCTCTTCCTCCCACCCCTGGTGACAACTTTGCTTTCTCCATATTTCCCAATGTCATGTAAGTGAGATGACAGAATATTGCAATAAGCGGCATTTCGCTCGGCATGTTGTCAAAGCCCATCCGTAGTGTGGCAGACCTCAGGACTCCATTTCTCTTTATGATTTAGTAGCAGTCCATTGTGTGTCCACACCACGCTTTGTTTATTCTTTCACGTGTGGATGGATATTTCAGTTGTTTCCATCTCTTGGTAATCACGAAGAGCACTGTATGAACATTGAGTGTAGATTTCTGTTTGCATTCCCTCCTTCATCTCTGGCGGGTATATACCTAGGATTAGCATTGATCTGATCAGCATTTTGAGGAACTGCCAAGCTGTTTTCCACAATGGTCATAACTTAAATGTCAAACTTAAGGATTTTGTTTATTTATTTATTTATTTACATCTTTTTTTTTTTTTTTAAGGCATCACTGCCCTGGTGCTGGGAGTAGGAGGCCCAGCCTTTGCTCCTGTGAGCAGGAATTGAACCTCCATCCCAGTGGGCCGCAGTCCCGCGCGCAACCACTATGCCACCAGGGCTCAGCCTATTTATTTACATCTTTACGGATAAACATATTGTGTTGATCATCGCTTCACATGAGATTTGGAGTGGTTCTACCATTTCTCTACCCCCAAATTCCTTCACTCGATTTTGAAGGCTTTCTCTCTCTTCTTTACATCCCACCCCAGACAACCACTCTCCGTCTGCCTTGTTTTGCATTTGAAACATAACCCACATGAGTAGACTCATATTGGACTACTTTATCTGGGCTGTTTCACTCAATTTCTTGATGCTCAAGTCTCCTCCATGGTGTTCCAGCTTCCTGTTAAGTGGTATGGCACATCAGTTCGAGTTGTTTCCAAGTTTGGGCTAATACGAATAAAGCTGTAACAAACATTTGTACACAAATGTTTTTATTTCTCTCAGGTAAATACTTAAGAGTGGAATTGCTGAGTTGTTTGATAGGTATATATTTCACTTTATAAGAAACGACCTGGGGCTGAGCCCCGGTGGCGTAGTGGTTGTGCGCTGGACTGCGGCCCACTGGGATAGAGGTTCAATTCCAGCTCCACGGAGCAAAGGCTGGGCCTCCTACTCCCACCACCTGAGGGCAGTGATGGCCCCCCCCCAAAAAAAAACAAAAAACCAAAAAAAGAAATGACCTGTTTCTCTACAGCGGATGTACCATTTGTATATTCTGAACCAATAACGTATGATCATTTCAGTGCCTCCACAGGATAAAGTCACTTAGTGTTGTCAGTCTTTTGCATTTTAGCCAGGCTGGTGAATGTGGTGCGGTCTCATTGTGGTTACGATGTGCGTTTGTTTCCTTGATGACTGATTCTGAGTACACTTCAGTGTGCTTGTTCTCCCAGTCTGTAGTTTCATTTTCATGTTCTTGATTATGTCTTTTAAAAAGCAAAAGTTTTTATTATCAGCAGTCCTGGTTACGTACTTTTCCTTTGATGATCTGCAACTTTTGTGTCTTATCTGAGAACTCTTTGCCTACTCTAAGATCACAAGCTTGCCTGTGTTTTATTTTAGAAGATTTACAGTTTTAGTTCATCTTTGTCTGTGATTCATTTCTAGTTAAACTTTGTGTGTGGTATGTAGTAAGGCTGATGTTTATTACTTTCCCCCTACATGCTATCCAGTTGTCTAAGCACATTCCTTTCTTCAATGAATTACCTAGGCACCTTTGCCATAAATCAGTTAGTCATATTCCTTTAGTTATATTTCTGAACTTGGTTTTCTATTCCTTTGGCTCACATGTCTAATATTTTTAACCACTATCAGATGTGCTCTCTAACTTTGTTCATTTGTTTTTTAATTGCTTTGTGTGTTTTTGTCCATTTGAATTTCCACATAAATTTTAGAATCCACTCCTCAGTTTCTACATAAGATTCTGGTGGCATTTTGATTGAGATTACATAAGATCTTCAGATATATTTGAGGAAAATTGACAACTGTTTGATTTTCCCAGTCCATGAACATGGTATATCATTTTATCGTAGTCCATCTTTAAGAATTTCATTCAGAAATATTTTGTGACTTTTATTATGAATGGAATTTTGTTTTTCATTCAGTTTCCAATTGATAGTTGCGTTTAAAAAAGTGAAATTATTCCCCCCAATTCCTGACTGTAACCTGGAATTAAGTGTATCGTCTTGTCTTTGTCACTACTTACTCTCAGGGTTTCAGTAGAACTCTATTGATAAGATAGACATGACTGTCCTTGATGTTACTGTACATACCCCTTTTTATCAGATACCATACAGCTATTCATGGGGTAATTCTCTGATCAGACCACTTCCTTTCCGTGACTTTCCTCTTGTTCCCAGCTCCCACAATCCTGCTTCCCACATGAAGCCTTTGAGAGAGATGTGACAGGTTTTCTCTGATACCTTTCAACATGGATTCTTTCTTTATTCCTACTATACTGGTCGCCATTATCTAAATGCTGCTCAAAATGAGGGAATTTATGTCATTTAACCCCTCTGTGTCTTCGTTCTTTCTTCATCTCAAATGCACTGTCTCATTTTGCTCTCCTGATAATTATTAAGGATCCCACTTCAAAGATCACCCTCTTGGTTGTTTTTCCTAAATATGAATACCTCCTTCCCTGTCTTTATGGCACTGTGCACTCATATTGGAGAATCTGTCACATCGCATGTAACTGTAAAGCAGAAACCACCGTATCCATCTGGGAATAGAGCTCAAAACCCCAGAATTCCTCCTATACCTCCTCCTTGGTTCTTTTCTCTCTCTCTGGGTCTTTATCCATCTCAGGCATGCGCTGAAAACCTCCTGGTCTGTGGATTTGCAGATTAACAAAAAGGACAAGGAAGCTTTGGGGACTCTCTGCTATTTAATTTTATATTTTAGGAGTTTTCATCATTAGAAAGCACTCCGAATAAATAAACATTTGGGGTTTTATTGAAATACCTTCCCATGTGGACTCCTCCCCCGACACCCTTTGCTTTTTTGTTGTTGTTGTTGTTCAAAATATTAAAGTAGTCATCTAATGTAACCACAGTGTTCCAGGGCTTCTTGCCTTGGGCACAGTTTATATTTGGAGCTGATGAGTCTTTGCTGTCTGTCTGTGGATGTTGAGCTGGCCTCCACCCACTCGATGCCAGAAGCACTCCTTGCCTCATTCGTGCAACAAAAATGGTCTCTAGGCGTGGCCAAATGTTTCCTTGGAGGCAGAATCACCCTGATGGGAGCCACTGAAGAGAACACCAGAAACTCCAAACCATGTTCACTGCCAGCCAGTGGATGCCATTTCAAAGCAGCCCTGCAGAACAGAGAAGAACTGAAGCCTGTGCGTTTCCGAGACTGCGTGTCTCTCAGGAGTCAAGAAGCCTCCTCTTCCTCCCTTGGAGAGGCTGATGCTTTTCAGCTGCTGGCCCTGCTCTTAGCAGCTCGACAGGCAACCCACTACAGCCTCAGTGCTCCTCACAGAAGACAGTAAGAGGTTTTGAAAAATTAATATAAAAATTGACACACACCCCCCCAAGCCCCATCCAAACTGATCTATATTTTGTCTTCCTTTTAATACTTTCCATGCCTCTCTGGTTACTCAGTACTGAGGCTACTGGCCTTGTAAATATATTGCATGATCTGGCTTTTCCCTGTCCTTGCTCTGTACATCGAGAGCCGTGGGGGGCCTCATCACGTAGAGGACGAAACGAAAGTCTTACTATAAAGACTCTGAGACATGGGGACATGAGAAACCGAGCTGGTGCTCTGGCATGTGGTTAGCTTCACTTCCGATGCCCCAGAATCCTCTAAAACCCCAGCCGAGTTCTTCCCCAGCTCCGTGAACCAGAAGGAAGACAATTGTGGTTTTAGAAGAAAAACGGAGAGCCAGGCGGGGAAATAATCTGGAGGAAATTTAAAAACAGAAGGTGCAAGGGGAGGCTGGGCAAAGGATGCACCTGGAGACACTGGGTACACGGAGCCCGCCAGAACAAAGCGTACTTCCTGCAGAGGCTTCGAGAATACTGAAACAGCAGCTCCTTCTCAGGCAGACCAGCCAGAGAGTGACCCTTTCAAGTGTCAGTCTGTTGGGCGGCTGGAACTCAGGGGGAAGGTGGGCTTGCGGTTTGAAAGTGGCCTTCAGTCTGCCTCCTTTACTCTCTGCCTGTCTTGGGTTCCCGTTGGAGCACGACAGAACCATAACCTGTGCTGCAAAGCTTCCTGCCTTGTGATCGAAAAGCAAGTCATTGGGAGAATGCTACTGAATGGAGGTCCTGCCTTGGGTTTTCAAGGGTAAATTCCGTAAATTGTAGGATGCATATTTATTGAAACAAGAAGCTACTCATCTCATACTTTTTTTTTTAAATCACTTTATTGGGGGCTCGTACAATGGTTATCACAATCCATCCATACATCCATTGTATGTCAAGTACATTTATACATTTGTTGCCATTACCATTCTCAAAACATTTGCTTTCTACTTGAGCCCTTGGTATCAGCTCCTTTCCCACCCCCCTCTCCCCCATGAACCCTTGATAATTTATAGATTATTATTATTTTGTCATATCTTGCACTGTCCAATGTCTCCCTTCATCCAATTTTCTGTTGTCTGTCCCCCAGAGAGGAAGTTATATGTAGATTCTTACACTTGGTTCCCCCTTCCTACCCCACTTTCCCTCGACTCTCCCGTTATCGCCACTCTCACCATTGGTACTGAAGGGATCATCTGTTCTGGATCCCCCATGTTTCCAATTCCTTTCTGTACCAGTGTACATCCTCTGGTCTAGCCAGATTTGTAAGGTAGAATTGGGATCATGCTGAGGTAAAATTCATATAACATAAAATAACTGTTTTTAAGTTATTTTTTAAGTTATTAAGTTACTATAAGTGTAGTAGGATTTTTGTACATTGAAAGTGTTGGGCTGGGCACCTACTATATCTGTCTAGTTACAAAACATTTTTATCACCTCCACAAAGAAACCCTGCACTCACTCAGCAGCTACTCCTCATTCTTCCCACCCCCACTTCAGTCCCCTGGCAACCACTCATCTTTACCTCTATGGATATGCCTAGCTGAGCATTTCCTATAAATGGAACTACATGCATGTGGCTTGTTGTTGTCGTCATCTTCTTTCACCTAGCACATGATGTTTTATGGGCTCATTCATAGTGCTGTGTATTTCATTCCTTTCTATGGCTTAATGATATCCTGTTCTATAGAGATACCTAACTTTGTTTATCCAGCCACTGGTTGATGGGCGTTTGGCTTGTTTCCACCTTTGGGGAAATGTCAACAGTGCTACTATATGAGCCTGCATGTTTCTCCCACATTTTGGAAGTGTGGTCCTCAGCATGATGCCCCAACTCCATAGAGTCATGCTCATTGTCATATATCTTCTGTGAAGAGCATCACACTCCTTGCCAGGCCCCTGCCTTCTTGTCCTGGGAATATCCTTACTTATGGACTGTCTGGAAGAAAGCCATCTTTGCTTCCATTCCAAAAAAAGGTGACTCAACAGAATGCTCAAATGACTGAATGGTATCATTCCTATCATATACCAGTGAAATTTTGCTTAAGATCATCAACAATGGTTGAGCAGAACCTTGACAGTGAACTAACTGCCTGAAGTTTATGTTGGATTCAGAAGAGACTGTGGAACAAGGGATATCATTGCTGATGTCAAATGGATCTTAGATCAAAGCAGAAAATGCTAGAAAGTTGTTTAATTGTGTTTCATTGCCTATGCAAAGGCATTCGACTGTGTGAACCATAATAAACTATGGATAACCTTGAGAAGAACGGGAATTCTAGAACACTTCATTGTGCTCATGAGGAACTTGTACCTGGATCAAGAGGTAGTTGTGGGAATGGAACGAGGAAATACTGTAGGGTTTAAAACCAGGAAAGTTGTACATCAAGGTTGTAGTCTCTCATCATACTTGGTCCATCTGTGTGCTGAGCAAATCATCAGAGAAGCTGGGTTATATGAAGAAGAATGTGGCATCTGGAATGAAGGAAAACTTGTCAACAACCTGCGATATGCAGATGACACAACCTTGTTTGCTGAAAGTGAGGGAATTGAAGCACTTGTTGATGAGGATCAAGGATTGTAACCTTCAGTAGATGACAGCTCAGTATAAGGAAGATTAAAATCCTCACAATTGGAATAGGTAACATCATAATAAATGGAGAAAAAGGTTGAATTTACCAAGGATTACATTTTGCTTGGATCCACAATCCATGCTAATGAGAGAAAGAATCAACAGATCAAAAGACGCCTTGCATGAGGTAAATCTGCTGTGTAAGTCTTCTTGAGTAGTGAGAAGCAAAGATGTTACTTTGTGTCCCAGGTGAGCCTCACCCAAGTCATGGAATTCTCCATTACATCATATGCATGTGAAAACTGGACACTGAAGAAGGAAGGCCATTTCTTCATTTCCATGCTGTGCTCGGCAAAATACCGAAAGTACCATGGACTGCTAAAAGGACAAACCAATCTGTATGGGAAGAGGTGAGGTCAGAGTTCCTGAGAGGCAAGGATGGTCCAACTTCATCTTGCGGACTTTGGACATGTTGTCAAGAGAAGGAAGCCATGTTTTGTAAAGCGAAAGTGCAACCAAAGAGAGGAAAGTCCTCGATGAGGTGGATGGACACGGGATGCATCCGTGGGCTCAGGCATAGGAACCCTCGTGTGCTGTGCTGAGGGATGCTGTTGAATGGAGCCTACTCAATGTCACCGAGCAACTACCTGCACTGCTGTTGTGGTGTGTGTGGTCAAGTCCATTCTGACTCATGGCCATCCCGTAGGCCACCATGGAACTGCCCAATAGGCTTTCCAAGGGTGTAATCTGCCTGTGATCACATTGCCAAATCTTTCCTCCCTGAGAGCCACCGGTGGCTTTGAACCGCTGACCTTAAGTTGACATCTGAGTACTTAGCCCTTACACCACCACAAAGAGCAATATCCAGTCTCTGAAATATGACTAACTATGCTTTCTAGCCCCTGTGACTTTGTGTAGGCCGTGCCCCAGCTCGGAACACTCTCTTCCCTCTCTGTCTCCTTCACCTGCCTGTCTCCTTCTTGTTGTACAGGACTCACATGAAGCGTCACCTATTTGGGAAGATGTTTCTAGCATGGAATACCTCTTTCCAACCACCCCCAAGTTGGGGCACACAGAAAGAAAGAGATGATGTGTAGAATGAGGGCCCAGGCACGGATGAATGGTGGGAATAGAGGCCGTGGGGGGTGGGGGTGGGATGTGAGGCAGGGAGCTCCTGTGAAGGGCACAGGGTATCACGCTCTTACTGGGGGTGGGTTTTCTGCCTAAAACGAGACAGGTGGGGTCAGAGTGTCCCACTGATTTTTACCACAACTCTCACCGTCTTATACACAGCCCATTCGTCTCGGTTTCCTCTAGTAGACATTTAACTCTTTAGGAGGCGCCTCATGTCCTCGTTAGTCCGAGTCCGCAGCCCAGCCAAGGGCCTGAAACACACAGCAGGTTGCTTCTGGGAACATGAGCAAGGCAAAAGGAGATGTTAGTCTCGTGACCAAAGAGAGTGACAAGAAGAGCCTAAGGTCCGTCTCCCCACCCCTGTGCTTCTTTATTATGAGAGTGAGGGAAGTGATTTGACTGATGAATTTTAAGTCTCCTAATTTAATTGGTTGGATTTTGTTTCTTGATGTTCTTAAAATCGAATTGTATCGATACTAATTAGGAGCCCTGGGTTCTACATTGAGCTGCCAACCACAGCAAGTTCAGTGATTTGAACCCGCCAACTGCTCCACAGGAGGAAGATGAGGCTTTCTACTCCCATAAAGATTTAAAAGTCTCGGAAACCCAGAGGGGCAGTTCTACCTGTTAGGGGTTTACTATGAATCAGAATTGACTCGATGGAAATTAGAGAGCTATAAATATTAATAATTAAACAACTAGGATTTATTTACATAAAAATAAACATATGGCTCTTTGACCAAGCATGAAAATTCTGGAAAACAAGTACGCTTTCTAAAGAGAGCAGACTCCTTCTTGTTTATTGAGCCTATTCATGGAGCCATCCTTTAAGCAGCTTTATTACACCATATAATTTACCCATTGACAGTGCACAATTCAGCAGTGCTCAGTACACTCACAAAGTCATACACCCCAGACCCACTGACAGCCACTCCTCATTCCCATCCTGCCCTATTACTAGCCCCAAACAACCTCGACTCCACCTGCTTAGACAGAATCTGAAGTTCTCTGAGCTCGTGCACCTTTCCCCAGCCCACTGGATGTCAGGTCTGAACCTCCTTATTGATAAGAACATTTTTCCAGGCAACAGATGAGAGAGAGGAAGGCCACAGGCACCCAGGATGTAAGGAGGGAACAAAGACAGATGGAATTGGGATTTAGGCGACCCTTAGAAGAAAAGAGTGAGTATTAGGCATCAAAGAATTTAAAATTATATCATTATAAATGAGGGGGAGTACAGATTGGGGACTGAAAGCCCATCTGTAGGTGAAGTGACATCCCCTTACAGAAGGGTTACAAGGAGGAGACAAGCCAGTCAGCATTGGTAAAATGCCGGTGTAGCATTGGTAAAATATGCAACTTTCCTCTAGTTCTTAAATGCTTCCTCTCCTCCCCTTCCCACTATCATGATCCCAATTCTACCTTACAAATCTGGTTAGACCAGAGGATGTACACTGCTACAGATAGGAACCGGAATCCAGAATAGATGATCCCTTCAAGACTAATGGTGAGAGTGGATACTAGGAGGATGGAGGGAAAGTAGGGTAGAAAGGGGGAGTGTATTGTAAGGATCTACATATAACCTCCTCCCTGGCATACGGACAACAGGGAAGTGAGTGAAGGTCAGTGTACAATATGACAAAATAATAATAAATTATCAAGGGTTTGTGAGGGAGGGAGGAGAAGGGAGGGAGGGGAAATATAAGGAGCTACTATCAAGGGCTTAAGTAGAAAGAAATTGTTTTGAGAATGATGATGGCAACAAATGTACAAATTTGCTTTGCATACAGTGAATGGATGTATGGATTGTGATAAGGGTTGTATGAGCCCCCAATAAAATGATTTTTTTTAAAAGAGAGAGAGTGGAAAGTGCTGAGAGATAAATAGGCAGAGGGGGAGAGAGAGATGAACCTTAGAACAAGTGAAGGATTAGAAAAAGTGTGAAGAGATTGTTTCTATCAAAGGGAACAATGACGTAATGGGAACTAGATGCGTCGGGAACATTATGGGAATGAATGTTCCCATTGATTATATGAATTGCTGACAAGCAGCAGCAGAAGTTGCCGGGCGATCCATTTCACATTCTACTCCTGACATTCTTGAAGGAAAGTGATGAGCGCTAGCCGAACCACCCCTACCCATGTCCTCCTTTATTAGGGTTATGAGGTAAGCACTCTGCCTGATGGATTTTAAGTCTTCTGATTTAATAGGTTCCTGAGCAAGTCAGCTGTCTGCTGGATATAAACATCTGATTCAAATGCAGGTCTGCATCTCTCTTCACTATGCTTAATACAATAAAGCAGGCCCATTTGGAGGGCTCTTCCTCTCTCTGATGGATGAAGCCAAACACTAGAAGTTCCTTGGTCAATAGAGTAGCGTTGTCAGTTACCCCTGAGTCCGTTCCAACTCCTAGAACGTCCATGCGTGCAGAGTGGAGCTGCCTCACAGGGTTTTCAAGACTGACTTTTCAGAAGCAAGTCGTCGGGCCTTCCTTCTGAAGTGCCTCTGGGTGCGTTAGAACCACCAATCTGTCAGTGAGGAATCAACTTTAATCCAGGGGTCTTCAAACTACGGCCCGCGGGCCACATGCAGTCCACCGAGGACATTTATCCTGCCTGCCGGGTATTTTTGCTGCCACTGCTGTCCTGCTTTGCAGCCGACTCATCCCAGACCCACAGTGAATTTTTCCATAATTTTTTTTAAAACTATAGTCTGACCCTCCAACAGTCTGAGGGATAGTGAACTGCCCCCCGTATGAAAAGTTTAAGGACCCCTGCATGGTAACAGTCCAGGTACTGGAATAGAAGAGTGGTGCCCCCCGAGGTGATCCAGATTCTAATCCCATAATCTGTGAGCAGGTTTACCTCGTGTGTTGAAGGACTACAGATGTGACCAAATTGAAGGCTCTGCAATGGAAAGAATGTCCTGGGTGACTTTGGGTGGGTCTGACGTCATTACTTAGAAGTGGTGCTTAGAAGAAGGAGGGAAGGCACACCAGGATTCAGAGGAGACAGGATGATGGAGGCACAGGTTGGAGTGGTGCACAGTCACAAACCAAGGTGCGTGAGCAACCTCTCGAAGCTTGAAAAGGCAAGGAAGTGGATTATTTTCCAGAGCCTCCAGAAGGAATCAGTGCTACTGATTTATCCTACATTTCTGGTATTTTGTTGTTTTGAGCCCCTCAGATTTCCAGGACATAGTTAGAGCAGCCATCAGAAGTGAACACAGATTTCTACCTTAAGTTTGAGTTTTAGTTTGAGATAATGCTTTTCTTGTGGTTGTTTGATAATAGCTTCCAATTACTTCCAAGTCTTCACCCTGTGCCAGGTGCTGAAGAGACCTGACTGTTCTCTAGGAAGCCTACAAGGGAGTTACCATCCTAAACGCCATTTTGTAGATGAAGAACCAACGCTTTGAGCAATCTTTCCCAACCTGGGCCAAGTTTGCCCCCACAGAAGGACATTTGGTAATGTCTGGAGAAATTGTGGTTGTTGAGATCTGGTGGGTATAGGCCAGAGAGCCACTAATATCACATTCAGGTAAAATTGTGCCGAAGATAAATTAAAAAAACAAACAAACAGTTGTAATAGTACATTGACAGGGAGCTGCCAGAAATCCACAGTACATACAGAAAAGAATGTGAAACAAGGAGTATCACATGGATCTTGGCCAGAAGCAAAGAAGACCAGAAAAATGTTTACCTGTGTTTCACTGACTGTGGATGTACTCATGTAGAAGCTGTACAAGAGGACTCCGCATGACTTAAGGTCAGCATATGTGTGCATCGAGGTTATTTCCCTTCCATCCTATTTATTTTATATGTGCTTAGCAAATCATCTGAGAAGTTGGTATATATGTAGAAGAAGGTGGCGTTAGGGTAGGAGGAAGACCCAGTAACTTGATGAAAGTGAAGAAGATTTGAAGCATTTGCTGATGAAAAATCACTGGCTACAACTTTCTGAATGGATTACTCCTCAACATAAAGTAAAAATGTTCACAACGGATTCAATAGACAAGATCATGATAAATGATAAAGTTGGGAAGAATGGACTTTGCTAACAAATTCATTTTGTTTGGGTTCACAATCAACACTCATGGAAGCAGCAGTCAAGAAATCAAACCAGGGCTGAGCCCCGGTGGTGTAGTGGTTGTGCGCGGGACTGCGGCCCACTGGAGGTTCAATTCCGGCTCCCAGGAGCAAAGGCTGGGCCTCCTACTCCCACCACCGGAGGGCAGTGATGCCTAAAATAAAAAAAAAAAAAAAAAAGAAATCAAACCAACGTACTGCATTGAGCAAATCTCATGCCAAAGATCTCTTTAAAGCGTTGGAGACAAGGTGTGCCTGCCACAAGCCCCGGTATTTTCAATTGCCTCATGAGTGTGGGAATGCCGGCCAATGAACAAGGAAAACCAAAGAAGAATCGATGCCTTTGAATTATGGTTTTGGTGAAGAAGATGAACTATACTATGCACTGCCAGACCTATGAACAAATCCATCTTGGTAATTGAGAATGCCAAGACTTCCTTTAATGTGCTATGCTTGTGCTATCAAGATGGATTAGTCCCTGGAGAAGCACATTATGCTTTAGTAAAGTAGAAGATCAGAAAGAAAGAGGAATACCCTTGTGGTAGGTTTATTGTGCCAACTAGACCAATAGTTGTGTAGACTAATGTGGGTAGAGTTTAATCAGGTCACAGCTTGATTGGAGGACGATCAAAATAAATAAAGACAATTGGCATCCCATCTCCCTTTTGCTTCCTGGTGATTGGACCAGCATGCTGCTGCTTTAGCTAGTTCTCTGCCTCAACTTGTGTGCTACATACACTACCTGTGGGCCAAGGCAACCCATGGATCATGCCACTAGAGCTTGAGGTTCCTTCAAGTCCTGATGCATCACACTGCTGGTGTGTACATTGCTTGAGTTTGAGGCTGGTGGATCCCATGCTCGTGCTTGAGTTCTGGATCCCATCAGGGCCTACTTCATAAGCTCTCATGCTACTGACTATTGCTGGCCCACCCTGCTGTCTGCTGCCTTCAGGCAGACTGCCTGCCTTGCCTGAGGGAAGACTCCTCTGTCTGCTTCCTTGACCTTAGGTTTGGCAGCCCACGTGAATTGAAGGACTTCCCAGTGTATTAACTATTCCATGAAAGTGAGCTAAACCAAGCCCTCTAACTAACGTGTGGGCTAATTAGCTGTAATATTCCTTCTCACTGTATGAACCTATCCTCTCATAGATATGTAACCATAAGTGTTCTGGGTTTGTTTCTCGAGAGAACCCTGCCTAACGCAGCCCTCAACAAGATGGACTGACATAGTAGATGTTACAATAGGCACACATATGGCAACAATGAGAGGATAGTGCAGGACCAGGCAGTGTTTACTTCTGTGGTACATGAGGTCACTATAAATCGGAATCAACAACAACACCTAACACTAGGAACAATGGTTGTGTATTCTCAACAAGAACAGATGCAGATTCCTTCTTTCTAGCTCTTATTTACCTAGCTACTACTTTTCTTGTGGAGAATTGAAGACTCAGAGAGGTTAAGGAACTTGCCTGTAGGCCTCATAGAGCTGATGAGCATCAGAGGCCTGAATTTGGTTCCCACTCTTGCACCCAAGAGTGATTAGGGGAAGGTGCTGGCCTCGCCAGACCATCCTGTGTGTATTTGAGCTGTTCAGTTAGTTTCTCAGATACCTTAGTGTTTGCATCCATAAAACAGAGATGATAATGTATCCTTCCTGACATATAGGTCTCATGAAGTTAGAGAGTTTTTATGAGACTTCTTCCATGGTGGTGGTGGTGGTGGTGGGGGGGGTGATGTGTCATAAAGAGGCAAGCGGTAATTATATAGATTTGGGTGCACCAGAAAAACCCTCATATAAAAGGAGAGGTGACTTAGCAAAGAGTTGAGAGTACATCGCAGAATATTTATAGAAATCATCTCCCTGACTTAGAGTGCTGACTCTTCACTCACTTGAGATGATGAATAAAGTTCTGAGGTAGGGACCTTTAAAAATATCTCCTGTTTGAGGAATTATATCCAGCTGGAGACTACCTCCCAGAGAAGGGCAGCAAGAGATTCAGAATGGTGTTAAGTTGGAAGGAAGAGAAAGATAAGTTCTACTGCTCTTCTAATCATGTTTCTTAGGTAGTGAAAGCTGGTATGTTAGACTTTGATCGCAGTCACACCACATTCAGCTTTTGTCTGTTAACTTTTTGCCATCTTGGTAATAGAGAAAGGAGGGAGGTAACTTAGAGTGGTGAGAGACAGGTTGCATAGGTAAGCAGTAAACTGACACCAGGAAGAGGAAGTCAGGCAAGATGAAGAGTATCTAGTAAGAACCTAGACATCTTCATCAAAATTGATTTTAGACTGGACAGGTCTCTACTCTGCATTCATGTTGTATTTATAAATCTAGATCAGAAGTGGAAAACACATAGTGTCCACTCAGAATAGACTCCATCCAGTGCCACAGCAGACATCACTAATCAATCATAGAGGCCCAGCAGCTCAGATAGCCACAGTTAGTCAATGAAACCTAGCTATTGTCTGTGAGCTAGACGATAAGCCTAGAACATATATTTTATTGCATTAATTAACTTACTTAGCTCAAAAGGCTTCTTGACTTGGTGTTTATGTCTACTATAAGGTGCCAGTTGACTATTTTAGTATCATCTGTTTTGTTTTTGCAACCCACCAACACCAGTTATTGGGTTCTAGGTCATTATTCAGTGCTCAATAGTGTTCATTTTCTAGGTGACCAAACCTCCTACAAATAAGTTTTCACTTTAAGGGAAGGTCCCATTATACCCAAAGAGTTTGGAAACTCCTTCCCTAGTGTTACTGGGATAAATGAGGCGTCACACTACATTTGTTTCACCAGAGCTTACTGCTGTGAGATTTTCGATGACTTGGAAAACGCTAGTTATTGCCCTCAAGAAACATTCGTGATAGGGGCAAGGGGGAAAATGTGTGGAAAGAAAGTGAGAAGGTTGTTGTATTCCCTAAGGCTTCTGTCACAAACAAAATAAGTAAACATTCTACAAGTGAGTGCTTTAAAAGAACAGCAACATTGTTCTCACAATGTTCTCACAAAGGAGGAGTTCGAATTCAGAATGTGGCTCTGGAGAGGGGGTCCTTCTTGTATGATTGTCCAGCTTCTATTCAGTATCTGCTGGCACTACTGGCCTCATAGGTGCACTTGCCGGACCTGTCTTGTCTTTCTTTGCATGTATTTTGCTCTATTTACAAGACCCTTCAGAGTGATTAGGTTTAGGAACCCCTTCACTCTGCTCTAAGTTCATTCACTTAATGAAAGAGAGGAAACCTATCTTTCTGAGCAGAACTGTAACAACGGTAGAGAGGTTAGGCTTTGGGGTCGGGCACACAACCCAGTTTATAACAGAAGGGAATGAAAGTAAATATGACAAATTGATAACAATTATTGAATGGGGCAGGGGTGGAGGGCACTCAAGAGTTCATCCTGTCAGCTTTGATTATAGGAAAACTTTCCCAAGAAAAAAACTGATAGGGATGGTGGTGGGGAAAAAGAACAATACTGCCATAAAATATATGCACTGGGGCTGAGACCCGGTGGCGTAGTGGTTGTGCGTGGGACTGTGACCCACTGGGACAGAAGTTCAATTCCAGCAGTGGGGCTGGGCCTCCTACTCCCACCACCGGAAAGCAGTGATGCCCCCCCCAAATATATATACACACACACACACACACACACACACACACACACACACACTGGAAAAAACAACAATTCTTCCAGGAACTCTTGGCCATTTTTTTCTTTATTGAATTATAATTCACATAACATAATATTCACCCTTTAAAGTTCCTGTGTCGGTGGTTTTTGGTGCATTCACTATGTTGTTGTACAGTGACCACTACTGTATTATCCCAGGTCATTACATCAACCCCCAAATAGACACACCTATGAACAGTTAGTCTCAATTCCATACCATCATTTTATAACCACAAATCCATTTCCATCTCTATGAACCTGCTTAGTCTGGACATTTCATATAAGTAGGATCACACATCTATCTTTTTGGTGACTTTTTTCATTTAGTTTGTTTTCAAGGTTTATCCATGTCATAGCATGTATAAATTACTTCATTGCTTTTTCAGACTGAATAATACTCCATCATATAGATGCACTATTTTGTGTACTATTCATCTGCTGATGGATGCTTAAGTGGCTTCCTCATTTTGTCTGTGATGAAAAGGCAGGTAGGAACGTCCGAGTGTACATTTTTGTGTGGACACATACTTTTATTTGCCTTGGGCATATCTGTGTATCTAGGAGTGCAGTTTCTGTGCCCTCCACAAAAACCTAGGTTTACCTTTTTGAGGAACTACCAAACTTTTCTACAGTGACTGTGCCTTTTACACTCCCACAAGTACCATATGAGGGTTCCAGATTTTCCATGTCTTTGGCAATACCTGTAATTGTTCGTTTGTTTGTCATTGTTATTTTGGGGGGTGGTGATTGTTGTTTGTTTTTTAAATTATAACCATTCTAGTGAATGTGAATTAGAATTTCATTTACTCGTCTGCCACTTTAGTTTTTAGGTTTTTTTCTTAATGGCATTTATTTATAATCATTATCATGATACAGAAGATCACACCCAACAATGATTACTCACAAATGACTGTTGTTACTATTATTTCCATTTGTATGTTTTCCCCCCAAAAAACTTTTTATTGGGAGTTAATACATTCATCATATCATTCCATAGTTCAGTCACATCAAGCAGTATTGTACAATTGCTACCGCAATCAGTTTCAAAACATTCTCTTCCTTCTTGAGCTCCTTGATATCGTCTCCCCTCTACCTTCCACCTTCCCCTGTCTTTTTAAAAATGTTTTTAAAATGTTAATTCTGATGGACTTAGGGGAAACTGGCAGACAAGGTACCAGTCCTAGAGGGGCAGGGAAAGCATAAGTCAAAAGAAACAAAATTTACTGCTGTTAAGTCAACGTCAACTCATTGCCACTCTGTAGGAGAGTGGACAACGGCCCCTGTGGGCTTCTGAGGCTTCCTTTATAGGAAATGTCCAGACCAAGCAGGTTCACTGAGACAGAAATGGATTCTTTATGGGATTAGAAACCCCTGTTCTCTTCCCTTACTACAGAATCATCTTGTACAGCAGACTCCCCTGAATGGGTGGTTGAGATATATATTATTATTATTAAGATAAATGCTAACAAACTCCTGTCAACTTAACGTCTGAAGCCACAGGTATGAGTTCAGAGCTCTGTGGGTCAGAGACCAAGCACGGTGTGACAGGATCCTCTCTCGGACCCTCACCAGGCCTCATCCTCAGTGTCCTCTGGGCCGAGTTCTCGTTCTGAGGTCTGAGGGAAATTCTGCCTCTGAGCCCATTGCTGGATGTTGGTGGAATTCCATGCCTGTAACTATAGAACTGAGCTCCCCACTCCCTTGCTGGCTGTGAGCTGGGGCTCCTTTCAGCTTCTAGGTGTCACTCACACTTCTTGCCCCAGAGCCTCGTCCATCTTCTAGCACACGTGTGGTATGATTCTCCTCCTCAGAACCTGTCTTTTCTGGCTTTGACATTGAGGCCCCAATGCAAAGGGCTAATGTGATTAGATCAGACTCAATGTCTAATCCCTGCATGTTGGAATCCACTGATGTGGGATCTTAACTCACAGAATCTCTTCCCAGTAGTAGTTAGGTTAGCATATGACTGAATACTTGAATATATCAGGGCTAGGGATCTGGGAGACCATCTGAGAATTTTGCTCATCATGAAGTTTTTGACATGTGTGCTAATGCTAAGATGGGTCTTTTTCTGACTACAACTTTGAATTATTTGAATGCACCAGCCATTGACTGCACCAGCTCTGTGGCTGAAATCAGGCAGTGACTGTTTGAAGTTGGAACGCCGTCTACAAATTCGCTGATAGTGCCTCTGCTGACTCTTGTCGTTGATCCCTTGATTGATGGCTTCTGTTGGCTTTAGGGCTTCTTCACATGTTGACCGAGGTCTTGCTGAACCTTGACCAAATAATAAGTTGCACTTGTACTTCCTCTTTTGCTTCTGTGGCTCTTTTGAAAGAAACACCCTGTGATGTGCCCGATAAAGCCTCTTTGATGTGCCAAGTATGGGCCATTGAACTTTCAAGGGATTCCAAGCAGAAGAGGTGTCTCTGCCCATATTGACACAAACACCATCTGTGGGTGTGCTTCCACGGTGGGTGTTAGATTTAGGAAACACTTGCTGCTCTTGCCGTGTCATCCCTTTGTCCCATCTGGTCCTTTAGCTCTCGGCCTCTCCAACAGGCAGACATGGCCCCTTGTCACTCGTGTATTAACTCCCAGGAGCCCTGGTGGCATAGTGGGTTAAACATTGGGCTGCTGACTGTGATGTCGATGCTTCAAACGCACCAACCGCTCTATGGAAGAAACAGAAGGAGAAAGATTCTGCTCCTATGGCTGAGCCCCAGTGGCGTAAGTGGTTGAGGGTGGGACTGCGACCCCTGGGCTTGGCAGTTCAAATCCAGCGGCGGCTCCAAGGAGCAGCGCTGGGTAGCTCCCACGAACAAACACAAAACCCAAGATTCTGCTCCTGTAGTGACTTACAGGAAATTCAAAGAGGGCAGTTCTACCCTGTCCTGTAAGGTCATTGTCAGTGAGAATCAATGAGAGGGCAGTGAGTTGAGTGTGTATGCGTTTAATATTAAGTTGAATCAACTAAAACCTGAACACGTGGTTGCTAAAAGGACTTTGAAAGCTGATGGAGACTCGTTCCCCTTGCTGAGGTCAAGTCAGAGAACCTAGACATTTCCTCTCTTTCTCCCTCTCTTCATTTTCCTACTACTGAAACAGTTGTGAGCTGGGAGTGGCCTAAAAGGAGTGTGTCCTGGGATGTCTTCACTGGGGCTGAGTAATAGGTGCTAAGTAGAAATGCATTCTGTGGTCCAATAGGTTCCCCACCCCATCCCACCATCTTGTAAATCTACAGGGAGATACAGTACGTTGTGGTTTCCCAACTTACTTAGAGGTTGAATGCTCATTTTTCCATTTCAGAAATATTTATGAGCTCAGTGGTCCCAGGAACAACCTTTGGGAAAGGCTGTGTCGAGTGTCTTCTTCGATTTGAAAATGCAGACACAGGTCTGTTTGCATACTCCTCTTGGTAGCACCAGGCAAAAAGGACACCTGTTCACATTTGGGTTAAAAACACCTATGAGGGGACTTCGGAAAGTGTGTAGAAAAATAGAATTCAAAGATAATGGGGCCTCTCCACCAAGTTCTCAAAGCCCCCTCCAATATACATATACAATATACATATTGGAAAATATAGGCTCTCTTTTGTTTTCGGCCTCAGATAAATTCCTCTCTGGGGTTATTTTCTCTTGACAGTCTGTTCTTGCAATCCTTAATCTGGCCCTGAATGTAGCTGGGGAGACCTCTGTAGCAATGTTATATCTTGTCAATGAGGAAGAAAGGACCATTAATATTTTACTGCTCATCTCCAGGGTGATGGGCGCCTGGTGTATTTTCCCCAGCTCAAACTTCCCAGTACCCCTGAGGAGGAAAAGTGTTTCCTGTCCGTACTCTGTTAATGAGAGCACTGAAGCTCAGAGAGGAGAAAACGTTTGTTTTTGGTCACACAGCCCATACGTAAGTGACAGAGGGCATTCAGATCCAGGATTGTCAGGCTCCAAAGCTTTTCCTCTTCCCTGAACAACCTCCCCCCCTCCATCCCCTGTGTCTCTGTCCTTGTTGTCGCTGTATCTTAATTCATGCAGAAAGCAGGTCCCTGGGACTTGGGTGTAGCTCTTTTGTAAATGCAGTTACATAGTGATCAGCAACCAGGTCTCCAATGCTTTGTCTTCATTTCAAAGTGACCGGGCTTATGCATGCCTGCTCTCTGACATTCCCATCCTCGTCCTTCTCCCCCGTCGCGTGATCAACGGTCTGAAAACAAGCACCATGAGATTCCATTTGTCTCCCACATTTCCACTGCTTCACAGAGGGGAGCATTTGCTTCCACGGGTTCACATTGAGAAACAGCACCAAAGCTGAACTCAAACTCACTGCCATCAAGATGTCAATGCTGATGCATAGCAACAGGCCCCCCCCCCCACACCCAGGTTTCCACGGATGTAATGGTTTACTGGAGTAGAAAGCCCAGTCTCTCTCCCATGGAGTTGCTGGTGGTTTCAAACTGACAACCATACAGATCACAGACCGGTGCGTATAACCATTCCACCACCCGGGCTCCTGTAGGGGGCACTTTAGAGTCGGTGGGACAGAGCTAGGCGTGAATCACAGGACCGTTGGCACCTTACCCAGTCCCTGCACCTGTGTTCCCAACCTGTGAAAGGAGAAGATAACAAGCCCCCACTCCCATGCTGAATTTCAGTTAAGGATGATGGGAGATTTTGAGAACCTAACGTGATGATGATGGCATGATGTGTAGGGAACATAATTAAGGCCACCGAATGGGTCATGTATGAGTGATGGAGATGGCAGATGTTTTGCTTTATATAGTCTCTCTCTCTCTCGCTCTCTCTCTCTCTCTCTCTCTCTCTCACACACACACACACACACACACACACACACTGCCTTCCAGAGGATAATATAGGACTAAAGATCATGAAATGAAAAAATCAATTTTCAGCATTTGCACAGGAGGACTTAGTAAGCGTTCACATCTCTCTGACTTAATACTGCAGTGGTGATGAAGAAGGAAGGGATAAGAGAAGCCCCTGGGCACCGAGTGAGCACCTTGGGACCAGTTTAGTTAGGAACTAGCTGCTGACTGTCGGTTTCCTTTAGCAGTTGTGCTCCTTGCTGGTTTATGACCGGTTTAGTGCCAATCGAGCATACACTTGGACATTCCAGCAAACACTAACACATTAATATTAACCAAAGAGCAAATATTTGTGAAACTCCCCCGGCCTCCATGTTTGCCTTTGCTCTCAGGGACATAAGCACAGCAGTAACATCAAACAGAACGATGCCGGTCCCTATCATCTGGGGAAAGTGGGGCTCTGAGCTTGCCATCACTGTCCTTCTCTGGAGAAGGTGCCTGGGTGTAGGGATGCACATGTACTGCAAAATGTGCTTGTCTGGATCCCACCAAAGCCAGAGCAGTTTGTGCCTTGCCCACAGCAAGACTGTCTAGTGGAATGAATGAATATTTACAGAAATGTGTTAAATGCCATTCCCCTCCATAACCGACTCCCTGCAAGACAAGCAGGTTTTGTTTTACCGCTGAAAATAGTTGGATTCCTGGAAAATCTTTTCCTCAGGAGCGTGGCAGAGAGATGAACTAGCCTGACTCTGGCTCAAAAGAGACACAAGGTCCATATCTGTTCCTCGGTCCACCACCCCCACCCCCACCCCCGGACTTCCCGCTGCCTGAGGCCAACTCCAGGGCTCAGCATATAAGAGGCAGGACTCACTTTCACCAGAAGTCTTATCTCAACTCTCACACAATAAATAAACAAATAAATGAGCCGAATCTGCTCTTGGTGCACCCCAAGGATGTCAGTGTAGAGAGAACTGCTCCACAGGGGTCAGGGTTTTTGGGAAGTAGACCTCCAGGCCTTTCTTCTGAGGCACCTCTATGTGGACTTGAACCACCAACCTTTCAGTTAGCACTTCTGTACCTTTTGACATTACACACACACACACACACACAAAACACAAAAAAACCAACAACCAAACACTGCTTTTGAATCAATTGTGATTCATAGCAATCCTGTGTGGGTTTATGGAATAGAAAGCCTTCTCTTTCTCCCTTGGAAGGGCGGTGGGTTCGAACTGCAGGCCAGTTAGCAGCCTGCCAGGTAACCCACTGCACCACCAGGACCCCTTTCTCCACCATACCTCACCCCAAACCCTTGTCCCACTCAGAACCAGTTCCGACCGACCCCTCATGCCAGGCTCTGCAGGCAGGAGGAGCAGCGCTGGAGGACTCTGGTAAGCCCAGCTAATTGATTCCGTACCCATTGTGTACACACTTCATGACTCATTACACTCTGCCCCTCCAGGTCGCTCCCGCACCTCCCAGTCACTGCCCAGGGCCAGGCGCGCTCAGTGCATACTGGGGCGGTGAAGCTTTCCAAGCTTGCACTCCAGTTCTTTTATGGGTCCTTTGGCAGGCGTCCCCCGGATCGTGCAGATTAACCCCGTTTACAGCCAGCTCCGCGCAGCCCCTGCGAAGAAGGCAGCCCCAGCCACGCAGTGGCACGGCCTGGGCGAGTGCTTTGCATAAAGCCCATTAAGGAGCTGACAGCGGAGCCTCCCTCTGATCACTCGCCACAGCAGAAGGGGACAAACTGTTGTGGGTTTTCATATCTGGAGGAGTCGGGGTGGGTTGGGCATCCTGGGGGAGGACTCCAGTGGTAGGAGATGTGTGGATACGGGATTTAAAAATAGCGGCTACCATAAGAAAACAGTGGCAAACAAGAGCGCTCTGGATACTACGCGGAGAGGAACAAAGAGACTGTTGTTATTTCTATTCCCCGTGGGGCTTTGGACATGAGCGCTTGGAAGGGGAAGCCATGGGCAGAGGTCGCGCAGTGGGTTCTGAGGCTGACACATGGAACGGGTGCTCTGGGGTATGTGGGGTGTCTTGTGGCTCTGTTTCCACCTTCCCTCTCACTGCCACGGAATCCGTTCTGACTTGTAAAGACCCGCCCTACAGAACAGAGTAGACCTCCCCTTTAGGTTTCTGAGACGATAACGCTTTATTATTATTATTTTTAATTTTAATCATATTATTAGGGGCTCATATTGCTCTTATCCCAATCCATACATCCATCCATTGCATCGAGCACATCTGTACATATGTTGCCATCATCATTTTCAAAACTTCTTCTTTCTGGCTGAACCCTTGGTATCAGCTCCTCATTTTCCCCCTTCTCCCCCTCCTCCTTCCCCCATGAAACCTTGATAATGTATAAGTTATTATTATTTTGTCATGTCTTACACTGACCGATGTCTCCCTTCACCCACTTTTCTGTTAGCTATTCCCCAGTGAGGGGGTTATATATAGATCATTGTGATTTCCCCTTTCTCCCCTCACCTTTCCCTTCCCTTTCTGTTATCGCTACTCTCAATATCGGTCTTGAGGGGTTTATCCATCCTGGATTCCATGTGTTTCCAGTTATTATCTGTACCCGTGTACATGCTCTTATTTAGGCAGATTTGTAAGGTAGAATCGGGGTCATGATAGTGGGGGGGGGGGAGGAAGCATTAAATAACTAAAGGACAGTTGTATGTTTCACTGGTGCTATCCTGCACCCTGACTGGCTCGTATCTTCCTTGTGACCCGTCTGTAGGGGGGGATGTCCAATTGAGACAGTAGCACTTTATGGGAGTAGACAGCCTCATCTTTCTCCCAAGCTGTGGCTGGGCAGTTTCAAACTGCTGACCGAACAGTTAGCAGCTCAGTAGGCTTCCGTCTCAAGCCAAGGACTGTGCAGATGTATCAGTCCTCTCTCCACTCTCCATGCCGGACAGAGACAAAAGCACAACAAAAACATAGGCTCCGTGCTTTGGTCTCAGAGCTGGGGAGGTGCCTGTTGTGGGGCAGGAGGAGGGATTCTAGCGCTCATCTGTTCCTCTGCTTCCCTCACTGAGCTCTTCAGAAGAGCGATTCAGTGAACACGGCCCAGGTCGCAGACTTGGAACTGCAGCCAGCCCTGCGTGACCCTGGCCAACATGGCGACAAAAGACACTTTGAAAGAACTGGAGCCGATTGTACTCTGGAAGCTAGAAACCCCACTCAGCATTTCAACTCCAAGGACGCATCGTTCCTGCCAGGTTGCCCTGGGAGTTAGTTCTTGCGTTGGTGCTTCAGTCCCCTGCGGGTGTCTCTGTATCTGCTCTGCGCTCCTTACAACTCAGAAGCGATTAGGTTTAGGACTCACTCGACTCACGTGTGATGTGCCAACATGAAAGAAGCCAACACCCCACCCCACCCCTGCCCCTGTATGGTACGCTGGGTTCTGGGGAAGCAAAACCAGTGGTTTTTGTATGGTGTGTGTCCAGAAAGAGAGTCGGATCCAGAAATGGCTCACACAACTGTCGAAGTGGGCCAGTGTGGTCCCGGTCACGTCTGTGGGTCAGATGCTCATGAGAGGCTGCTCCTGACTCCTGCAGCTGCAGGAGCTGATGAACTGGAGGCAGCAGGTGAAGCAGGAAAACCACAGGCTGGTGGATGCCCAGCTGAGTGAACCCAAGATCGGCCAAAGGAATCCAAGGTTAGCAGTCTGCTGATGGCTCCTGGGATCAGGAATGAATCATATGCAAGGTCCCAAGCCACCAGGAGACGTGAGCTGGCTTCCACACACCACCCATGTTTTAGCAAGAGCAGGCTAGACCTCCCTCAAACATATCAAGCCTGTGACCAGATTAAGGAGGTCTAGTCTCCCCACAATTGTCTGATGGCCTCACAAAAGACCACATTATGGAGTTGACCACACTCTGTGAGATCATATGAGTTGACATAAAATCTAACAATCGCACCCCTATTTGCCACTAGTGCTTTGTCTGTTGGTAAAAGGCCCAGCTTTCGACACTGTTCTGGGAGAATTTGCTAGTCCCGGTAGATTAGAGAAACAAATTCATAAGCACACAAATGTACATAAAGGGAGAGGTTTATATGCAAGAGGAATGGAACATTGAAAAAGCATTCCAACCCAGTCCAGTCCAAGTCCATAAGTCCGATATTAGCCCATATGTCCGATACCAGTCTATGCCACAACTCCAGGATAATCACAGGCCACTGGGTGCACCCAGAAGCAACAGCCACATGTGTACTCTGTGGGGCTTGAGAAGAAGAAAGGAAAGAGAAGCAGGGTTCAGTTTGAGTGTCCCCAGTGCCACTGCTCAGCATGCGACGGCAGTTCTCAGTTGAGAAGGTTGGGTTGTTTTTCCCACCCAGGGCACACTGTCTGGACACTTGCTCCTCGGCACGACTAACGGGGAAAGTGAACTGGCTTCTACTGCATTGGGGCCAGGGAGGCTGCTGAACACCACGAACAAGCCAGTCCCCCCCCCCACACACACACAAGGAGTTACCCAGCACAGTGTCAACTGTGCTAATGTCAAAAGACCCTCACCTGTGTAATGGAAAGTGGATGATTGCAGATAAGGCTGGATGAACATTTAACATATCAGCATGTGTTTGCCCCTTTGTCTCATTTTAAATTGGTTATAATTTCCATGATTTTCTGCTGTCTTTCGGATTGGGGATTTTTTTGTTGTTTTATTTTTGTGTTTTATTTTGTTGCCATTGTTGGGGTTTTCTGTATGATTTCCTTCATACAAAGTCAGGGATCTGTAGACCCATAGAGACAGTAACTGGATTAAATAGTTCCTTGGGGTGATGGCAGGGAAGGCTGGGGGGCAATGGAGAGTTCACAATCATGGGTACAAGAATGAGGAAAATGTTTTAAAATCGATTGTGGTGACGATTGCACAACTCTCCCTAATATCTTTAAACCGTGGTTGCCTGCTATGTGAATTACATGTCAATAAGACTTTTCAAAAGAAGAGCCCCTGATCTGAGAAATGCGAGGAAGGAGCAAAGAGGGAGGGAGAGGAACGGAACTTGGACACACAGAGGGCGGATGCCGAGAAGGAAGCAGGATTCGGAGGCACCTATTGTAAGCAGCGAACGATGGAGCCACAGTGTGGAAGTTAGGAAGGGAAGTCAGTGTCCTTCCCAAATCATTGAATGGCCCGCCTGCCCCAGTTTCTTTCTTTGCACAGTGAAGATAATACCAGCCTTGCCTGCTTGGCATAGTGGCTGGGAGTGACTTTGTGAGGTGCTTTCAGAAGGTCAACTTGCTTTACAGCCACCTGTGATGTGTGCTGGTGTGCGGGTCCTCAGTTACTGAGGGAGGGCAGCCCGGGGGTCGGGCACGGAAGGCCAGAGAATGGGGAAACAGCATGGCAGTGCTCATAGGGTAATTCTCAAATGCCTTTTCACCCAACACTGACAACTCTCACACTTCACTAATATCAATTGATAGTCCCCTAACACCCAAGCGACCTGTGTCTTTTACAAGGCCTGTTGTATGCATTTTAAAGTGTCTTGGGTGAGTGAACCCGAAGGCAAAGAAGACCTGCGCCCCGCCCCCCTCCCATCCTCTCTGGTCATGTCAGTAAAATTGATGTAGTTTAATATGGATGCACATCATAATTCCACATTACGTAATTGTCTTGGTTGTGAGCGTTCACCTGTCTGGTCTAAATTCAATTTGCAAATGCTCCCGTTCGGGTCTCTATAAATATTCATTACTGATGAGGTCAGAGGAAGCAGTAGAATTCAGCCCAGGGTTGTTATCCACACAAACCATGGGCTCACCCTCCACTGGGGGCAGGAGGTGGCACCAGGGGAAGGGCAGGCTCAGGATTCCATCACGGGGGCCAAGAAGAAAGCAGACGACGGAGTTTAAATGAAAGGAAGTGCCGAGCTCATGCAAATGTCAATGAAAGGGGAGAAGAGAAACCCAATGACGGATGTGCTGTTTCTTCAAGCCCTTGAACTCGGACTTGCTGTCACGGACTCTATCACAGTGATTTCCCTAAGTGCAGTGGACACTGATGACAAATGTTGATGCCAATAAAAATATTTGCAAGACCCCCGTCCCCCCTTTCTTAAGGAGTGGGGGCCAAGCCCACCTAGGAGACTGGCTTTCACACTGGTGAACTGGAAAATCAAAATGACCACAGAATTCACCTTCCAACAGAGGGAAGGTGCTGGGTAAATACCGAGAATTATTTTCATTAGCCCACGGGTCACACTTGAGCAGCTTCGAACCGCTAGGGTTTATTGGCCCTGCCATAGGTCTCTGGGTTCTGGAAATGGGGAGGGGAGGGCTGCCTCAGTTACAGACAGAATAGATGACTAGCCTGGTGCCAATTAACCTCCCTTTAATTGATGATTAATTTTAAAACCTATTTACTCTCCGAGGAGCAGCTGAGACTTTAAGGAGATCCCAGGGAAAACGAACTGAGAATAAAGCCATCTCTCAGGACGTAAAGGGGCCCCCTCGGGGAATGGTGGGGCTCTAGTGGTGCAGTGGCTAAAGCACTTGGCTCCTAATGGAAAAGTCAGTCATTTACACCCAGCAGCTGTTCCAGTCCAAGGCCAAGGAAGCAGACAGTGATGTCTTCCTGCGTGCAAGACAGGCAGTTGGTTGTCAAGCAGCAGGCCGCGGGGAGGGGCAGCAAGTCGGGAGCTCAGGAGCATGAGGAAGGAGGCTCTGATGGGCTCTCCACTCAAGTGATGCAGGGCAACACTCTCCACGGGCACCAGCCTCGAACATGGCAAATGAGGTCCAAGGAGCCTCAAGCTCTAGCAACAAGATCTCTGGGTTGGCTCGGCCCACAGGAGTGCAGCACCCAGTTGAGGTGAAGAACTAGCTCAAAAAGCAGCAGGCGGGTCCGATCACCAGGGAGAAACAGAGCCAGGAGGCTGTCCGCAAAAGGTATCGTGGTTGCTTTCCAATCAAGCTGCAACCTGATTGAACCCTCCCCACATGTTCCTATGGAGGTCTAGTTGGCACAATACATCTGACTCTCGAATTAAATGTATTTTTTTTTTGACAAAACAATCTTATCACCTTCAAATACTCTCCATTACACTTAATACATTTGGCAAATCTGAGATTCCTTTCTTGGAAATATTTTTCAAACATCTCTTTGGATGGCTGATAGCACCTCCTCACTTTTTTTTCTTCACTTCTTCTAGGTGGTCAAATTGTTGTCCTTTTGTGTCCTTCTGCATTCGCAGAAACAAACAGAAGTCATAGGGGGCAAAATCAGGTGGGAAGGTGCATGGAACAAGAGAGGCATGGTGTTTTCCCTCCCCATACTGACACATTGAGATGATTGCGTGAGCAGGTGCATTGCTACGGTGGTAAAATCAATCTCCACCACCACCCCACCCCTGTAAAATCAATTTCCACCCCACCCCACCACAAGTCAGGCCTTTTTGTTGCACACTGTTACACAATCTTCAGAACCTCTAAATAGAACGCTTGATTAACAGTCTGACCTGGTGGAACAAACTCCAAATGCACTAGGAGTTGACATTTTTGTCATTTAGG
>PVJH01023916.1:0-34000 GCA_004026705.1 Nesogale talazaci
CAACTCTACCTTGCAAATCCAGATGGACTGGAGAAGTCACACTGGCATAGAGGGGAGCTGGAGATATGGGGAAACCAGGATGGATGGGCCCCTTCGGGCCAATGGTTAGAGTGGAGATACTGGAAGGGTGGAGGGAAGGGGGGTAGAGAGACGGAACCAACAGCAAGGATATATACACAAGCTCTTATTTGAAGGATGGACATCAAAGGAGTGGGTTGGGGGAGAGCTCGGGCAGTGTACGATATGACAAAATAATAACAATGTATAAACTATTGAGGGTTGGAGGGGAGGAGAGACCAGGGGAAGAGGGGAAGGAATGGATAAGCCGATACTAGGGGCTAAAGGGAAAAAGGTGGATGATTGAGAACAATAATAGAAGTGGACATGTGAGGGTGCTTGACGAGTATGCTTATTTATATATTGTGAAAAATGATGTATGAGCCCCTAATAAAATGATTGAAAAAAACAAAAAACAAAAAACAAAGCAGCCAGCGCAAACATAAGAATATTAATATCTAATTAGATATTGTCTTTTTTCCATGAGAGAATTATTTTAAAGGGTATCATAGAAATGTAAATTTGAGCTATAGTTTCCCTTTAATTCATATTAATCTTATTAAATTTGAGTCAGAAGCATTAACTGCCGAAGGTTAGAGGTGGGGAGAGGATGTTTGGACAAGAAATAGAGTATTTTTTCTTTAAAATACATTAATGCACCAGACATATATTGGACAGGTATAATGGGTACAGCATTGTAGTAGGGGATGGGAAGAGAAAAAGGAATTGGACATGATTCTTACTTACTAGAGCCTCACATCATTTTTGGAAAAGGCAAAGAAATTACAATATAGCATAATGAACATCATAATGCAAGGTGATAGATATTTTCTCACTTCAGTTTATTGCAGAAATAAAGCCAATAACTTTATTTGGGTTCTGACTTGGAATAAATCTTACTTTGACTCATGGAACAAGAAAAGCCCAAATTCTCAGCAGCGTGCTTGATGAGAAATAACAAATGTTGAAAAAGAATAAGGCAGTTCAGCTTACTAGAACTTGATCCAAATGCTCAGAGAAAAGTTCAAGTTTGTTTATCTAAATAAGCATGTGGAGAGTTAAGAAGTTAGCATAAGTTAAATAATTAAATATTCATGATTTCACAATTGAATTGCTGACATTCTTGGCTTAAACATAGTACTATGTCATTTGCTATTTTATTGTGTATGAAAGGGAGTCAGGTATAAATTAAAGCTATAATTTAAATAAAAGGTCACTTACTCTTGAATTTGTATATATTTAAATTTGCCTGTATTTATATATTTTAATTTGTGTGCCTTAAATTTATATCTATTAATTTGCATATGTTTAAATGTACATATTAAAATTTGTATAAATATAAACACATATATAATAGACAAGGATGTCTTTAAAGCTTCCAATTGTATGTTTAATAGAATGTGGCATTTTGGAGTGAGTTTTTAGAAATTCCAATATATTCCAATATATTTCTGTACACTGAATTTGTATAGAGTGGGATGTATTGGTCAATTTGGGGTTTTTTGATAGTTTATTCAATGTTCTTGCAAACTACAGATAAGGTAAATGACTGATCAAATATTTGACAAGGAGTTTATAAAGAGAAATATGAATGATATAAAGTACAGAATACAGTATAATGAAAAGGCACAGCAAATATTCTGTGTTTTATACACTCATATTTCTCAATTTCTGTAAATCTCAGCTAAGATATTACACATACCAGGAGATGGATGAATTGACAAGTCATAGTGAAGGGGATATTCATTATGGTTTCAGAAGGAGAGCAAGAAAAGCTCCAGATCAGAAAAGATGAGGAATAAAGCCCTTTGTTTTCTTCAACACTATTCACTTTTCAATGCTCCTCAAAATGTTAACATGAGTACTGTTCAGTTTATAACTTCCTTCCCCCTGGAAGCAAAGGAACGCATTGAATAAACTCCCTGTGAACTCCCAAGAATTTGGATTTGAATTTGGGCTGTATCTTTTGCTAGCTTTAGGATTTGGGATCATCAATTAAATCTTTCTTTAACAAAGTCAGAAAAATCACATCACTTTCTTAAGGATTAAATTAGAAACTATTTATCATTCTATTATTTTCCAACTTCTTTTCTAATTACTCCAGGTCCAAACTAGATAATACCATTAATTTCCTCAACAAGTCTCCAGTCCAAATATTAAATCAGTTCAATCTTGTACATCTTCTCTGGCCACCTCTAGACCAGGGAGTCTACACTTCATCATTGTTGATATTCGGGTGCAGCTTTGGTTATATAATTATCCAAGTCCAGTGAAAAGTGAAAATGTAATGTCATATTCAATAAAGAAGGAAGAAATATACCATTAAGAGTTCTAAAGCAGGGTTTAGCCCCAGTGGCGTAGTGGTTGAGTGCAGGACTGCAGCCCATGGACTTGGTGGTTCAAATTCAGCAACAGCTCTCTGCGAGCAAGGCTGGGTAGCTCCCACGACCACCAGAGGGAAGTTATGCTCCTCAAAAAAAGAGTTCTAAAGCATAAAGATTTGTCCTTACTGCATTGGTCTCCCTCCTTTGACTTGAACTGATATCAATTGGTTATTTAATGTCATTCTAAGCAAAAACAAACTAAACTTAAATATATTGACATAGAAATTATTATTTTAATATCATAAATATCAGAATAAATTTAAATATGAAAACATTAGGCTGCTTTATGGGATCACTGAATTTACACAATTAGTCCTTGTAGTTCTTGTGTGGATTTATTTTGTTTTTTACTGAAAAAGTGGAAACTACACAAAACTAATGAAACTTTTTTTCACTTCTCTTTTTGCATATTCTATTAACCATTTCATTTTTTGTTTTGTTTTGATGAATAACAAATGAAGAAAAGGAAAGGAAAGCCAGGGTTTCCATTTTCCTGTTTCCTATCCCTTCAATATCTTCAGCTCTAGAATAGATGTGGATCATTATTTAACACCATTAAATAACATGAGCAAGCATGAGCATAATCAAATTCCATGGACATTCCGATTTCTCAGAATGCCATTAACTTTTTTCTGTAGTGAAAGCAAGTTCTGGTTCATATGGAAAATTTGTCCACTCAGACTATCAGTCTTGGTTTACTCAGTCATAGATATAGAATATTGATTCTGAATTCCAGTGAACTATTTCATTTTGTGTGTTTAATGGAATTCTGGCTTTATGAGGTATTGTGAACCATATATTAAAATGGACCAGCACAAAACAGATGACATACCTCTCCTCTGCTTATGAGGAGACATCATGACTCCAAAGAACTTTACTTACAGATTATAAATATAAAGACATTAGAAATGACATGCATCTTTCTGAGCAAAGGATCCTTAGTAGCTTCCTGGAACATTAACTTCTAGCACCAGACAATTCTTCTGGAAGGCTTTCTTGTGCGTTGTAAAATGTTTTATAAAGTCCCTGACATTTACCCACTAAACACAAGCAGTACCAACACCTCTCCCTCCCCGACTAGTCACAGCAATCAAGTTATCTCCAAACACATTGACAAATGTCTGCTACAATAGCTGCTCTAGACAAAATCATCACTGTCTCTTACTTGTTGTACAGATTTGTCTCATAGTCCATCTGTCATACCGTTTCAACATCCAACCACTCCAGACTTTTGATGTTTTATGTTTCTGCAACATGCCAACTTTATATAAATGTACCTGCTTTTCTCCACATCTGAAAGCTTTCCCCATTGTGGAGAACATGAGTGGCTCTTCTTTTGTCTCAGAATTCCAAAACACTCAAAGCAAACTGTCTTGACCAGTAGTTGCCTTAAAGTAGCAGCTTAGTCCATCAGTGCTATAGCACCTCGTGAATATTTTCTGTGCAGCTTTTACCTGTAGTCAAATATTTTGTTGTTTAATTCTTTATGCCACTTATACATCTTCTGTGATATGATTTCAATGAAAACAGAGACCTGATGTTTATTATTATAGCTACTATTGTTCTACTGTGTTAGCCTGGGTTGTCTACCAAAATAAAATCAGTGATACTCATATATGTATAAGAAAGAACCTTTTATATTAAGACAGCATCCCAGCTTCATTTGACTCAAGTCCATGGATCTGGTATTAGATCTAATACTCTTCAGACTTACATAGGTGCAGTCAGATGACAAAGAAAGTTGAGTCCAGAAACAGAGAGGTCACAGGTCAGCAGATTGCAGGAGTCACTTGAAGTCAAGGTCTGTGGGAACATTACATAGAGCTGATAAGTTAGACATTGGCTACCAGAGTCACCAGCCCACATGAGACCAGCGCTGCAGGTAGACTCAGAGTACCGAGGAGCAGGGATTGCAAAGGGTTTAAGGGAGGAGTTCCCCAATGACACTCTTGTTCAAATGTCACACCGCCAAGGAGGGGTTGGATTTCCTCCCATACACTTCACATAAAACCCAACTTGACATAAAATCCAACTGTCATATCTCTATATCTTCAGTACATTGGTGTATAGAAGTACTCAAGAAACATTTGTCAGATATTTGTGAAATAGGAACACAATGCTTGTTACATCACAGTTATTATAATATACCTTGTCTCTATTTTCCAATTACATAATGGTTTAAGACTCATCATCTTGAGAGCTGAACTATACCCATCCAGGAATTCCTTTGTAATCTGATATTCACTCTATGTATCTGATCAATTTCCCTGGTCTATTTTGTTTCACATTTTAGTTTACTCAAACCTTAGGGGCGGGAAACTACTGTATGCCCCACCACTAAATTCTGTATGGCACCTACAATTTGAAACTCACCTAATATTTCTGTCTTCAAACATATTTTGCTCTAGATGTAGCCTAGAAAATACATGGGCTAAGATTTGAGAATTTAGGATCACATACTTGGTTGTGACACACACAAATAAGCCAATATATTCTCTTCAGGTTGTTTCTATGGATTTTACCTGCTTATTTTATTTTTAACTAGAGTGTTTCTTCTAAATTCTCCCTTTTAGAAAATTATGCCACACTTGAGCAATGTATAAGCAATATTTTAAAATAGCAAAATTTACAAATTTATCATCCAAAGTATGGCAGGTAAATAAGAGGGAATAGTCTCTGACAATACAGTGTTTAAGAGTCACTGGATTTGAAATGGCTTATAATATTTTTAAAAAAGTAAACCTTTGGGAGACTGCTTCAAGAAACATTCACTCAAAATTAAAACATTAACTAAGATATATCAGACTTGTGAGAGTAGAAGCAAATGAATGTACTTTAAAACACATCTCCTGAAAAAAAGCCCTTTAGGAAACACTTTTTGCAAAAGAGAGGTCTTGCTGAACTAAACTCTAAAAGTTAGACAACTAAAGTCTTAAGACCTTATCTCCAGTCTATTTTTCCAATTCCTCTGTGTCTGTTTATGTGTGTGAGTGTGTCAGAGGTGTGTGGGGGGGGTGGGGTGGAGATGGGAATAATATACAAATGGATTACTTCAAATCTTAATCAAGATAAGATGTAGTGCTTGCCATTGGCAGAATTGTGGTTGATCATTTATCTTGGTGGCATTCTGTCAATTTTCATCACCTCAATCTGCCTTCCATTCCTCCACCCCCCCCCCCCAATAAAATTTTGCTTGCAGGGAAAGATTTCTAACCTTGGGAAGGCAAGCAGCTAATTTGAGGTGTTCCAAGACCAAAGTTATCAGACATGCAGGTAAAAAGCAAAGGGCCAAGGAAAGCAGTCGCCTTGCTTGGGTAAAACACCTTCTGGCCATCTCACTCTGGTTTATTTTGACCCAATTGTGCATTTGACTCTAATCTCAATGCCTTCTTTGGACTACAGGTAAGAAAATCTCAGACAATTGTTGACACCTCACAAATTCTCATTACTAGTTTTTACTACCCCCCACACCCATCTCCTTGATGATTGAGATAATCCACTACTATTGTGGGTATGACTAGAGATAAGCCACGTCTTCTACATCCTGTTTTTCTATGTACATATTTTCTAGGATATTCTAATATTTACCATATCAGATTCACAACTTTAGAGTTGTATGATATATTTAGTGCTAAACTTCCCAAAGCCTACAAGCTACAGAAATGCAGTTTAATATATCGTCAAAACCTCTTATGTCTTGCTTTTTCTGCTAATGATCCACAGCTAGTGACAGGGAGCATACTTACTTCATTTTTATGTTTGCTTTGCTTTCTTTTAAGCAGTCCATTCTACTATTGGACTGTCCAATTAATAGAACTACCACTTTCCAGGTGGTCCTCCTGTGGTGATACATTGTGCTGTAGTGCTGGAAATTCTACCATCAGTATTTGACCTTGAATGTGTGGAAATGCCATGTGGGCAAAGATAAGAGTTGTTTAAAAGGAGTTAGAAATTTAAAAAATATTTTAATGTTTTATTCTGAGTGTTGCTTATACATTTAACAAGGAAATGTCTAATTTCTTCCTGAAATAGCACTTTAGAGAAACTGTTTATTTTGAAAAGATTAGACATCTCAGATACAGATTTGATATATTGATTTCACTTATGACTTTGTGGCAGTCATGTGCTTATGTTAATTTTATGACTGAAATGTAGGGGTGGAGCCTAGCCTGTTAATCTGGACATAGCCATTGAGTAGCCAATGAGGCCTCTGTGTGGGCATGGCTTTCTCCTGAGACTTCTGGGAAATTTCACGATATTTCCCTCGTGAAGATGTGAAGCTATCTTCCCCAGTTGTTGGGAGTTGGTCTCAGAGATGACTAATCACAGACAACACAGGATGGCGGCATCCGGGAGACTGGAGTAGAGGGCAGAGAGACCACGTGGCTTTGCCCTAATGGAGCCGGACCTCTGAGGCTGGGGCAGCCTCATGGAGACCTCTGCCAGCGATGAGTTGCTTCTGCCACCACAGGATGCTGTTGATCAACCCTGAGCCTTGGAAGCGAGGAGCCATGGGGAGCCCCCTGTTGGTGCCGGGACTCTGTACCCACTGACCTGTGACTTCGTGAGTCAGAAGGAGACTTTATGGACTGATTTCGGGCATATGGGTTAATACCTGACTTGTGACTTTGAGCTGCACTGGGCTGGGATGCTTTCTCAATGTCCTGTTCCTCCTGAATATAAACCCATTCCTTATATCGATATGCGTGTCTTTGAAATTTGTTACTCTAGTCTACCCGGACTAACACAGACTTAGTCATTTCTTCTGTTGCTGTTGGTTATCATTTAACCAATCCCAACTGATGGTAACTCCCAACGGAACCAAATATCTGGATTTGGGGCCATGAGATTAGACTCTTCCAGATCCAGCATCTTTTTTTGTGTTCTGAGTCTTCCCATACACTCCCTTCGTTTCCTAAATCTCTCTGGGCCCAAATATATGGCCTCTTTTTTTTTCTTTTTTTCCTTTTTTAAAAAAATTTAATCATTTTATTCAAAGCTCTTACAGAAATTGTAGCATTTCATAATTCCATTAGATGAAGCATAATTTTACAATCACTGCCACCTTCATTTTCAAAATATTTTCTTTTTTCTTGAGCTCTGAGATATCAGCTCCCTCTTTATCCCTTCCCTCCCCATCTATACCCCCCAGGAACCCTTACTATTGTATTATATTATGTCATGCTATGTTATCATTATTTGGTTTGGATTTTGCTTTTCCATATCTTACATGAACCAATGTATCTTTTCACCTGTACTTCTGCGGATTGCTCCCCTCACATGGAGTTATACAGTCATCATTAAATTAGTTCCTGCTTCTCATCCTACTCCTCCCCCACTTCCCTTCCCCTATCTGGATCCTCCCTTTCTTTAACTAGTCCCTACCAATAGGATTGCTGGATTTGTACTCTGTTTGTATTAGATACCACCTCTTGATGCAAAGTCAGCAGTGTAAAACCACCAGTTTCTCAGTGGAAGAAAGCTGCAGTTCTCTATTCTTATAATGATTCAGTCTTAAAAACCATCAGGGTGATCCTACTCTCTTCTATAAGGTCTTTGTAATTTGGAATCCACTTATTGTCAGTGACTGAGTGGCACTGAATGGATCATTCTCAGTGGTGCTACTGCTAACTACCAGCGTGGTGGCTCAAACTCACCATCCACTCCAAGGGAGAAAAAGGAGGCTATGGACTCCTTTAAATATTTATGAGCTTCAGAAAACCTATTGAGGATGACATTGACTTGAAGTTGATTTAGAGAGTGGTCAAATAAATTATTGACTTTACCTGGTTCCAACGGATCAGTTTAAGTCTGTAAGTATTCTCTGATTCCTGAAGACAAAGTAAAACTGAACTCCACAGAGATTCCTTGGCTAGCATCATTATAAACTCATATATCCAAGCCTTTGAACCACCAACTATTGGTTAGGAGTCAAGCACAATGTTTTTGTGTAACCCAGGAGCAAGGAGACAGAGTGAGAGAAAAAGTAAGGAATGAAGTGATAAAGGCACTGTTTGCACAACTGGAATTAGATGTAGTTACAAGTAACAGAAAACCTGGAAAATTTTTTATCTTCAATATGAGAACAAGTTCCAGGGACAGAATCTTCCTACCCATAGTTACCCTATCTTGTCACCTCAAGGTTGTATCTGGCATAGAAGTCCAGTCATTTCATTGGTTAGGAACAGGACAGAGAAAAGAACTAAGAATCTTATGATCAATCCTGGTAAAAGCCCTTCTAAGACTTTGCATGCATACTAAGGTGGGATCACATCTGTTTAGCTATGTGACCTTGGACAAGTTATGCAACCTCCCAGAGCTTCAGCTTTATCTTTACAGTTAATGGGAGTTTTGTGACATTGTATTAAAACATCAATTTAGGGCATATGTAGCTATTTATGCTGACCCAGAAAAATCATCACTATTATTATAATTATTACAATCACAATCATCAGAAGTCTTGGAGGCGCAATAGCAACTAAGAAAAAAGGTCTAATGATTTTCTCCCATAGAGATTATCAAAAGATATAGCATCTGGGGTCTTAAAGGCTTGAAGGTAAACAAGCAGCCACCTAACTCAGAAGCAACAAAACCCACGTGGAATAAGCATACGAGCCTGTGTGATCACAATGTACCCAGGGAATCAGGAACCAGGCATCAAAGAACAACAAATCATATCTCTATAAATGAGAGGGAGTGCAGACAGGGACTGAAAGCCCATCTATAGGAAACTGGACATCCCCTTACAGGGATCACAGGGTGGAGATAAACCACTCATGGTGCAGTGTAGCAACAATGAAACATGCAACTTTCCTCTAGTTCTTAAATGCTACCTCCCCCCCCCCCCCCAAAATCATGATCCCAATTCTACCTCACAAATCTGGCTAGACCAGAGGATGTACACTGGTACAGATAAGAACTGGAAATATGGTGAATCCAGGACAGGTGATCCCTTCAGGACCACTGGTGAGAGTGGCAATACCAGGAGGGTGGAGGAAAGGTGAGGTAGAAATGGGGAACAGATTATAAGGTTCTACATATAACCTCCTCCTTGGGCTACAGACAACAGGGAAGTGAGTGAAGGGAGACATTGGACAATGTCAGATATAACAAAATAATGATAATCTATAAATTATGAAGAGTTCAGGAGGGAGGGGTTGGGGGAAGGGTGGGGGGAAATGAGCTCATACTAAGGACTTAAGTAGAAAACAAATGTTTAAGAATGTTCATGGCAGCAAATGTACAAATGTGTTTGGCATATAATGGATGGGTGTATGGATTGTGATGAGTTGTTTGAGTCCCCAATAAAATGATTTTTTAAAAAAAGATAACTGCTTGGGAAATCATAAGCATACAAAATCACTATGAGTCAGAATCAGCTTGAGGGCACACAATGTTGTTTGCTGATAAGTTGTAAAGCTTTCTTAAACTGTAAGACTTTGGTATTCATAGTCCTTGTTAGTACATATATATAAGTATAACCTCCTCCTTGGGGTACAGGCAAGTATAGTGCTGCTGTATATATGTATATATAGGGGTTATGATTGGTTACTTATCTGTTAATAAGTTTAGAAAAATTAAACTCATTTATCTCTTGATGACTATTTAGAAATCGGGAAAAAAAGAAATCAGACTTTTTTCTTCTCTTTTGTATGTATTGGTAAATATTTTTTTTCCAATTTGCCTGTTTCCCTCTTCACTCATATTTCTATAACAGAGTGAAAATTTAATGAGTATAACATTAAATTCTAATATCTAGTTGGTCATTTTAAGTAGGCAAATAGCAAAAAAATCTAGAAAAAATTATTTCAGGTTCTCTGAATACCTCATCTCCCATTTGTGCCTTGCTGAAGAAATAAAATGAAAATGAAATTACTAAGAAACACTTCATGACAAGGAAAGAAAAAATCTTTATAACTTAATTGATAGAGGCTTCAAGGATAGAAATTGTCAAGATGATTTTAAAATGATTTAATCAGACTTGTCAAGGAAGGGGAAAGAAAGTCACTCCAACTGGTTGATTAGAAGAATTTACTTGAGACAAATGTGCACATTTCTTGGACACATGATCTAGTAAACCTAGTTTTTACTCTCTGTTTAAAAGATGTATTTAGCTAATTATTTCTTCATCAATACTATATGTACTTGATATTCCCATGTGAAAAGAACAGATTTTAGCAGGAAGGAACAAGACTTAAGAGGTATCGATGGGAGTTTGGCAAATAATGTTCCTGCCTGGAAGTATATACTTTACATTTGAAAACTGATACAAGTAAATAACTTTAAAGTTAGATCATTGCATTAAAAAATAAATGTGCAAAACTACCAATTTTTTTCTCTACTGAGTTAAAACTGTTGTGTTTTCCTGTGTCATGAAGTCGGTTCTAACCCTGAGCGACCCTGCGGCAAGAGTAGGGTCCTGTGCCTCCATGGCAGCTGCTTCTGTGTTCGAACTTATGGTTGCAGGCACGTTGTCAATTCATCTCATTGAAGGCCTCCTTCCTTTTCACTGGCCCAGCCCCTCCTTTAGCAAACATTTCCCAAAGACTTGTTTCTCTTGACAATATGTCCAAATTATGTAAGACGAAGTCTTGCCACTCTTAAACTAAGGACCATTCAGGCAGCACTTCTTCCAAGGCATTTCAGTTTGTCCTTCTAACAGTCCATAGTACTTTCAATATTCTTCTCCAATACCACGGTTCAAATGTATCACTTTTCTATAGACTTCCTCATTCAATATGCGGCTTTTACCTATGTATGAAGCCATTAAAATACCACGGCTTGACTCACTGCCTTCGGTCAGCGGAGGACTTGGGTCGCGGCTCCTCTTGGTCCCCCAGCCCCTCGGGGAACACCTCTAGCAGTTCTTCCCCGGACACTGGCCGGCCCTCACCGCTTCCTTCCTGGCCCGACTGGCCTTTTCTGCCCCACCAAGTCCTCACCGCACACCCGGCCCATCGCCTTAGGACCCGCTTCTCTTGGGAGCATGGCCCCATGAAGCAGGACGAGGAGGCTGAGCGCTGGAGGTCCCGTCTGCCCTGGCTGCAACTGGGCCCCAAGAGAAAGTAAAGGAAGAAGGAATGGGATGGGATGGGATGGGATGGAAGAGAATTCATTCCAAAGACAAAATAGCTCCTCTTCTCTGTTATAGCTACTTCTTTGGCAATACAAACTTTGTGTTTTCAGGTTCTGCTGCATTCCAGACCTCAAGGACTGAATGGGAAAAAGACGTTGTGTTCCTCCACCTGAGTCCAAGTTGTCAGCAGACTGTTGTGGGTCAGGAAACCCAAATTATATGGAAGCGAAACACACAGTCACGGGGACTAGTCCACAACTGTGCCCGCCTCTAGTTCAGGACCCCTTCAAAACCACCAGCGTGTGGACAGCAACAATGGACGGGAGAATGTACGGGACTTAACTCTGGGGCCTGGAAATTCTACCATTACACGAATGAATCCCACATCAGGAGCGCTAAGCCCTCTCCCCATCCCAGTGGAACTGCCAACACCACCAAGAACGTGGAGGAGACCGCAGAGATGTGCTGCTACCAGTGATCCCTATCCACTGTTTGTAACATGGAAGACAGAGTGGGATAAGTGGCTCGGCGGCTGCATTGAACCTTCTCAGCCATGAGTCTACACTCAGGACTCCGGGACTGCGCGTTAACCAGTGCACTTAAGGACAGCGGATTTCCCCCAATAACCCAAGAGGAGCTACCTACACTTTCTGCTCTGTCTCCTTCCTTACTAACTTTGAGGATGCCAGTGATTACCTGAACTGGGAGGTAGGGAGCGATGGCATTCAAATTGAATTTATCAATGATAAGGGCATCAAACATACAGCCACATAATTTACCTGAGGTTGCAAAAGAACATAACTAGGATCAGATCCAGACCATAGACTCATTGCTCAGGAAAGGTGATTTTTAAAGTTCCAATTACCAGTAAATTCAGAAAAATGATCAAACTCACCAGGTACCAAAGTGAGGTAACAATCAGTTATGCAGAATATATTGCTTCTCATCAGTACTGTTTCCAGAATAACACTCTTCATGCCCCACCCCTCTACAATCATTACTCCTGAGACGGGCTGCATGACAGTCTCACCCCCCGGTGGAAGCCAATGGCTGTGACATCATTGGAGCAGATGCCTCCTCTTCCTGGTCCTGTTACTTCTATTACTGCAACATTTTATGATGCTAGCTTCTGTTGCCAAGTCTGCCTCCAGGTGACTAAAGGTATGGTGGGGTTACATTGAATGAAACAGAACTTGAGGGGCCCAAGCCTTATCTCAGCCTTTCCTCAATATGCGGTTCAGTTGGATTGGGCCTCCTCCAAGATGAGTAAGAATCACTATGTGGGTGCAGGGGACCTGTGACATGCAGGTACCCCTTGAAACTTGCCGCAGGTGTGTTGGTCAGCCAAGGAAGCTGACATTGAAGACCCATGAAGACTTATCCCATACACATCCCTACAACTTCCCTAGATCAAGCAGGTATGTTCCTCTCGCAGTCTGGGCAAGGGAGACCAACAAGAAACATATCTAGGTTGCTTTAAATCACTTGTTTTGTTTTCTAAAAAGAAAACTTTCATTTAATTGCAGCTTCCAATTATTGATCACAGCTTCCATGTTTCCTACCCAGACATCCTGACAGGATTGAAAATGGGCACCATGAGTCCCTTTGGGGCTCCTGGACAGGAACACACATCAGGGGAGGCATAGATCACTGATCATTGTTCACTAAACCTTGATGGTTTTAAATCTCATCCTACTGTCAGTTGGATTTTGTCGCATTCTTTATTTAGAGTCTCCTGGCATGAAACAGGGTGTTATTGTATAGCCTGCTGAGGAATGGAATGGAATAGAGGTGCCCAAAGGAGGGCCTGATGTCATTGCTGCACACATGTGAAGGAGAGATCTCTTCCTTACCACCAGGCTATCTCAAATCCTCTTCTGGTAGCAGTGCCTACAGCCAGATCTAGGTTCTCAGAAAGCAGAAATATCAAACAAGCAGCTGGATTTGGCTTTGTAAGGACATATTGTTCTAGGGGAGAATTCAGGGCTTCCATGCAGTTTTTCTTTTCAGGCAAGCATTATGAAATACCTGTAAATGGGAGTTCTTACTGGACCTTAAAACAAAGTTATTATTAAACCAGGTGGTTCTTCAACTTGTCTAAAGTATTTGGAAATCTCCCTTGCACCAGAGAAATTGCCTAAACTCATTCAAAGTCACTCGAACTTTTTTTGTGACATATTGCCTGTTGTCATTGTTGCTGATTTCCAAATGTCTGTCGGCAAGTATCTGCTGACTTGCTTATTCTTTACTAATTGGGTGGCAGAGTTCATAGGACTAGGGGACTTCGAAGATGCATTTGGATATTTGTTAACTGAGGCACTGCTAAAATGGTTGACAGGAAGAGGTTGCCAGTTAGAAGAAAGAATTCTAAGGATATTAACACTGGTTTTCAGCAGCACATTTAGAGAATTCATAGAATCGATTGGGTACCAATGAATACAATGATAGTGTATCAAAGTGTGTATGGAGATGGTATGGCTTTCTGACATGCCAAAAGAACTCCTTTGAGATTCCTTCTGCCAGGAATGTAGAAATGTGCACAATGTGAGAAACAGCATTCTGTTCCAGATGTCAGTGTCTTTGTTTTTAGGGAACAATGATAATGTAAGTGGATTCACTTGTCACTGCGATCTGTTATGACAAAGACGCAAACCCATGTCATGTCACCTATCTTCACTGCTGGGTTCTCACATCCTTCCACCTTCCCCCTTGTAATGTGGATGAAAACCCTTTCGAAGATAAAGGGATTGTGCCATGATTTTCTGCTGCTTAGAATAATAAATCAGTCTTATACCACGGTTTGATGTATGGATGGTTGGCTCTGAATTTTGGTTTGTACAATAGTATTAGTACATAGGGCTAGACTAATAAATGTTCAAATGTTCTGTGTTAGAGTTGTGTTTAGTTTCAAAAGATTTTTAAAAAGCAAAAAAACTGGTGCTGAACTTACACTCCTGAGCATGCTCAGTGAGACTGGTCATGTAAGCATTTATAGTGCCATGTTCTTCAAGCCTATTTTTTCTTCCATAAATGTTTACCTATTTGTCTTCACCAGTGTATAATTTAATTTTAATTTTGTTGAGAGTGTGGTAGGATAGCTGCCATTTAAGAAAATTATAATTTTAAAATCAGTGCACAAGAATTAGGCTGATTTAAGGCCAGCACCACACTGAAGTGACCTCCAGTTTTTGGAGTGAATAAGCCTTATTCCCTCCACTTTTCCTCATGCTTCCACACAAAAGGAAGTGACGAAGGGGACTTGCCCAAGGGGACTTGGGAGCTAGCCAAGGAAAATACTTGGCCTTGTAGGGAATGGTCCTTTCAGTGCCAGTTTTGAACAGGGCCTGGTCTGGAAGTGTACAGTCATTGTCACCTCATAAACAAGTATGGCAGGTGGCTCTCAGGAAAAAATCACATCTGGATTATCCATGTGGCAGCTCTGCTCGGGAGGTGACAGCTCTGAACTGCCTTCTACCTACTTGACCAAATCCGTCATGAGGGTGACATTTGTGATTTGTAGATTAAAGAAAGTGAGTGTTTCCTTTGTCCTTGGGCTGCATAAACTGAACAATAGGTAACCAGATTTCAAAGACCCAATCTGACTGCTGGCTTGATTCATAGTTTGTGTGATCTTTAGCTGTGATATGAGTGCCTTTTGGTCTGGGACATTGGGTTGTTTCTTAATACCCACAGCTGGGACATACTCTGTAAATTGTCCTCATTTTACATTAAAAGGAATATGTTTGAGCACTGGAGTTTGTCCAACTATATTGCTTCCACTGTGAGGTTCTTTGTTTGTTTGTTTTGGGGGGGCATCACTGATCTCCGGTGGTGGGAGTAGGAGGCCCAGCCCCACTGCTGGAATTGAACCTCCATCCCAGTGGGCCGCAGTCCCACGTACAACCACTACGCCACCGGGGCTCAGCCCAACTGTGAGGTTCTTAAAACTATTTCTCTTCATAATAAATCAACGTGTTAGAGAACCTTTGAAAAAGAAAGGTTTTTGGCTAAAATATAGCATATTGCTTGTAATATCTGTATGAAAGGAGCCCTCGGTGTTAATTTTACTATTTGCACAAGCTCTGCTTTCTATATGTTAACATCTACAATTACACTAACTTGTTACTTTCTACTGGAATTCTGGAACGTAGAAAGCTGTGTTTGTTTTGTTTCTTTCTTTTTGGCTTTTTTTGGGAGGTGTTCACTGTCCTCTGGTGGTCGTGGGAGCTACCCAGTGCTGCTCCTGAGAGCTGCTGCAGGATTTGAACCGCCAAGCCCGCAGACCACAGTCCCGCACTCAACCACCGGAGCTCAGCCTGTTTTGTTTCTTTACGCCTATTTCCCCGAAGTATGACACTTTGTATGGCCTTCATACAAAGATTTCAGACCAATTCTTTGTATTACGCCTTGTTGCCTTTTGGCTATATAACTTATGAGTGCAAATCATTGAACTCTAACAAAATATTGTACAGAATACATCATAAAGGGTTAAAAAAATTTTAATCCAATGACTTGTGTCAGGCACACTTTAGTCCTCAAATAACAATCTTGCTGTACAATACTCTAAAAAGGTCTTGTGCAGCAGAGTTGCCTAATGCAACTTGTCTTTTGATCTCTTGACTGCTGCTTCCATGAGCATCAATTGCGGGTCCAGGTAAGACAAAATCCTTGACAACGCCAACCTTTTCTCCATTTATCATATTACCTATTGGTCTGTTTGTAAGGATTTGAATCTTCCTTATATTGGGTTTTAATCTATAATGAAGGCCGGAATCCTGAATTTGTTCAGCAAAAGTTTCAGTTTCTCCTCACTCACAATAAGCAAGATTGTGCCATATGCATATCTCAGGTTTTTACTGAGACTTCTTCTGATCCTAGTGCCTCATTTTTCTTCAAATAATTCAACTTTTATGAAGGTTGGCTTAGCATACAGATTGAATAAATATGGTGAACGCATACCACTCTGACACACATCTTTATTGATTTTAAAACATGCAGTGTTTCTCTGCTCTCTTTGCACAGCTATCTATCGACCCATGTTTAGGTTCTGCAAGAGCACAATCAGGTGTCCTGGAATTCCAGTTCTTATCAAGGTTATCCATAGCTTATTATTGTCCACACAGTCCAGTGCCTTGGCAGAGTCAATAAAATACCAGTAAACATATTTTTGGTGCTTCCTGCTTTGAACCAAGACCCATCGGACCTCAGCAATGTCGTTGTTTCATGTCCTCTTCTGAATCTGGCCTGAACCTTTGTTAGTTCCCTGCCAATGGACAGTTGCAACCATTATTGACGACTGTTCAGAAAGGTTTTGCTTCCATGCAACCTATAGTTTGAGCATTCTGTTGGATCACCTTTCCTTGAAATGGGCACAAACATGGATCTCTTCATCTCACTAGATGTCTTTCAAATTTCCTAGCAAATAAAGTGAATCCATCTGATGCTTCTTCAAGTTGTTTAAACATTTCAATTGATATTTATTCAATTCTTAGAGTTTTCTTTGGAGTTAAGGCATTCAGTGTAGCTTGAATTTCATCAATCAGCACTATAGGTTCTTACTAATAAGCTACCTCCTGAAATGGAGGAATGTTGAATTTTGGGTGCAGTGGTTTTGTGTATTCTTTGCATCTTCTATTGATACTTCCTGCATCATTCAATATTTCACCTAAAGAAGTTTTCGAGATTGCAACTCAAGGTGTGTTTTTTTCTTCAGTTCTTTCAGTTTAAGATGTGCTGTGCATGTTCTTCCCTTTTGGTTTTCTAATTCTAGGTTTATGCACATTTCATTATATAACATTTGTCTTTGCGAGTTGCTCTTTAAAACTTTCTATTCAGTTCTTTGACTTCATCCTTTCACTTCATCCTTTGATTATAATTCAGAGGAAATTTCAAATCCTTCTGACATTCATTTTGATTATTTCTCTCTTTCCAATCTTTTCAGTTACCTTTTACTTTCTTTGTGAATGAAGATCTCACACCTCATCAGGTCTTCCATGCTTAGTGTTCAATGCATCAAATCTGTCCTTGGGATGTTCTTCAAATTCAGGTGGGATATACTGCGATGATATTTTGGCTCTCATGGACTTGTTTTAATTTTCTTCAATTGCAAGCAATTGATAGTGTGTTCCAACTCATCCCCAGGTTTCATTTCTGTTGCTGATATTGAGTTTCTCTATTGTCGCTTCTCACAGATTCAGTCAATTTGACATCTGTGTATCCCATGTGAAGAAGTCCACATTTGTTGTTGTTGTTGTTATGTTTATGCTGTTTATGCTGTTGAAAAAGCATTTTCTGTGAACAAGTCCTTGTTCTTACAAAATTCTATCATGTGATACTCAGATTCATTTCTATTACCAAGACCATATTTTCCAACTACTGTTTTTACGTAATAATTATCAATGCATCAGTTGAATATTTTATTAATTTCAGACTAAAGGCTTTGCTAGGTTTCTTCAATTTCCTCATTACTAGCAATTATGGTTGGTGCGTAAATTTGAGTAAGAGTTGTATTGATCAGATTTTCTTGAAAGCAGATAAATAAAATCTCATCACTGACAGCATTGTACTTTGTGAGTGATTTTGCAATGTCCTTTTTGACAATGAATGCCACCATTCCTTTTTATTGTGTCCTTCTCAGCATAGGAAATCTTGGGATTTTCAGATTCAAAATGTGGAGTGCCAGCCCACTTCAGCTCATTAATGCCAGGGTTATCAATATTTATCAATATCTATTTCATTTTTGACCATTTTGAATTTTTCTAGATTCAAGCTTTATGCATCCAACTTCTGATAATTATCAGATTTTTGCAGCTGTTTCTCCTTTGTTTGAGTCACGTCCCATCAGAAAATAAAGTTCCTGAAGGCTCCATTCTGATAGGCTTTACCACACTCACATCGAGATGATAAACTGCACTCTGAGAACCAGCTCCTCCTCACATTTTGAATCCCCTCCCCATCTTTGGCACTCTCTCTGACAATGTTAGGGCACATTTATTAGAGCTCAAGTATTTGACAGTGCTTTGAAGCTATGCATAATAAGATTTACATTGGCTCTTTCCTCCAAAGTGGAGAGTAGACTCTCTTTTATCCTTAGTCTGGAAACTCTGCTGAAACTTGTTCACTTTGGGTGGCTCTGCTGGCATTTGAAATACCAGTGACATCGCTTCCAGCAAGGCACCACAGTGCAGCAAAGTGAAAGACAAGTTAAAAATACAACTATTTATTTATAGAGTCCTTACTATAGTATAGATAGGGCAAGTGTCTAACATACAACCCCCACATTAATGCCCCAGCTTCAAGTAATTCATTATGTTGGTTATTGTTGTTCTTGTTAGGTGTTGTCAACCGTATATCCAGCAGAATGAACACTGTCCCAGTCCTAAGCCATCCTCATAATGGTTGCTGCCATGGAGTCCAGTATATCATCAGTATATGGAACTCACATTGAGATGATCACCTCCATCAAAATCATGTAACCACTATATCAGTCCATCTAGTTGAGGGTTTTCCCCTCCTTTTTAATGACTGTCTACCATGCATACATTTACTATTCAGCAAGTATTATTGTTCTTTTTTTGTCACATCACTAGATTTCTTTTCAATAAAATGTAGATCTTATTATTATTATCTTATGAATATCCTCATTTCTTTTTAGCACTTCATTATAATCCTATCTGTCCAATTTATCTAAACTCTTTCAAAACCATTTAACATAGCAGTCTTCAAGGAATTTCAGAAGTTTAAAAGAATGAAAATTAGTATCATAAGATTTGCATTCTACTTCTTTTTTCACTAAAAATTCAAACATTTTGCATTTTTCAAATGACTTAAAGTGCAAATGAGATGTTTGCAATTATAGTAAGGGAAAAAGGAGCTGGCATGATTCTAAATATTGTCTTCTGTAGTGGTAGATTGGCTGGTAAGAAGATGAGTCTCTTCCTGCTAATGGAAACATTTGGCAGAAAATAGATAAAAATCAGAAAATATGTTTTGGGATGAACATGGAAAAGCTCAAGATGATTTTTAAATCCTTTTACATAAAGGGTTGGGGAGAAGCAGGTTCCCAACCTTGTTCCTAGTTAGGCTTTAGGATACTGAGATATTTGAGATTAGGCAGAACAGACCAAGCTTACTACCCTATAGAATTTAACTCTAATAAAGACTAAAACGATTGCATTTAATATGATTTTAGCAACTAAGTTTATGAGACAAATGCTACCATGTAAAGTATTTTATGAGTCATAGAGTGTCGGAGATGATATTGTTTTTGTATGGAGCTTTCTCACCTCCATTTTACCTATGTTTAGGATCTGTATTGAATAAGTGAAGTATTGAAGTTGTGAAATTTGATTCTCCCCAACCACTAAGGGAAAAATGTTGAATAAATCTGCATAAAAGACACAACATAAAGTTGAGGCGCTTAGCTTAAATGTTAATCATTGCTTTGTGCTGTTTACAAAACAACCACCCAATTTGGTGCAAGACAAAATAAAGAATATTGCCTCATTAACAAATTTGGCAGTGCTATAGTGACAGTAATCACATTTTTATTCTATTTTCATATTCAAGACTTCAAAGCTGCTTAAAAAGTATTCATTAACAAAACAGGTTGCAGCATGCCAAGGAGAAGCTGCCTCAGCATGGTCATGTATAATTTTGTGAGCATTATCTAGGAGGGCAGAGTTTAGCTTTAACTTAAGGAATATACACACTCAAAGAAACACACTATTTCATGCCAGATAAGATGAAAGTAAATTTTCTCTTAAAATGAAACTATGTTGTCAATGGAAGTGGAAGTAATCCTGCGTGGTGATTAATTGCTTGGAATTTAAATGTTTGTGGTCACTGGTTAATGAACAATATAATTTCAGGAAATTTCTAGAGACTTAATTTTTGCTAAATATACTGAAATAAAACAGCAAGAAACATGTAGGGCTTTTTTCAAGCTTATCTGAACAATAAGATGAGCTGAGTAAACAAGGCAGCTTCCAAAAATTCATGGGGAGCTTCTCATCTTCTAATTCGATTTTCCCAAAAATTTGCTGAAACTTCCACAGTAAAGCATTTAAGAGTATAAGTGAAAAATTTGTTGTTGTTGTTGTTGTTGTTGTTAATGTTGCTGCTGCTGTTGCTGTTAGGTACCATTGACTCAGTTCTGACTTCTTGTGAGCCCATGGTTGCAGGCACTGTGTCAGTTCATCTTGTCAAGGGCCTTCCTCCTTGTCGCTTTCCCTCTGCTTTTCCCTCTCTTCTCCAGGATCTGGTTTTTCCTGACATGTTCCAACAACATGTTATGAAGGACAAAGTCGGTCCATTCTTGCATCAGTCTAGGAGCATCCTAATTGTACTTCCTCCAATGCAGAGTGGTTTGTTCCAAAAGCAGTACTAAAAAAATCATAGAAACTTTGTTAAAAAATAAATTGGCAAATGTGAAACTATTGTTTCTCAACATATCTTCATGCATGTCTGGAAGTGGTATTTCCATCTCTGTAACCAATCCTCAAAGATTTCTTTGTTCTTCAATTTACAAAAGTAAATTTTAAAATATGCTTACAATAGAGTGAAGCACTGCCCATTCTTGAACAATTCTCACAATTTTTCTTATGTTTGAACCCCTTGTTACAGCCAGTGTCAATCCATCTTGTCAAAAGCAAAATTCAGTGCACTTCGATTTACAAGAGTTTATAAAAAAAAAAAAGTGTAGCTAATAGGGTTTTGACTCATCTATGCACATGTTTATTCAAACCAAACACAACCGAGCATATCTCTGAAATCAATGGATGGCTGTAGACAAGTTCTCTCAGTAACATACCTGTCTTAGTCGTATTAGAATCCCTTTAAAAACAGAGTCCAATTAAGGGTCGGGCTCCATGGGGAGCAGCTGCACCCTCACTTAAGTTTCAAGCAGAGAGGTTAGCTCAGACATTCTGGAGACTGGGTTTTTGGACTCATAAGGGGTAATTTGATAGATTTTATTGAAATTCAGGGAATGTTTACAGGAATTTATGATGAAGAAATTTTATGAAAATTTAAAATTTTATTAGGGAGAAAAAGGCCACATAAATTGCACCAAGGACAAAGTTGCTGCCACCAATAAGTCAATATACCTGCTCATTCTTCAAATGTAACAATGACTGTCCTATAGCAATTTCTTAAGAAGACCTGTCACCATCTATCCCATCTGCCCTGTAGTCTTTATCTTGCTCCCTCAAACTTATTTTTGTTCAGTAAGCTGAAAGAACATTTCAAAGGCACAAACTGGAAGAAACTAGGAGCTTAGCCCAAGGGCTGTGATACAGAAATAGTGAAAAACACAGACTTCTGTGCTTATTATTTCTTACAGCTGCTTTTGTCTAATGCTATACAATATGCAGAGGATAATATTTGCTCAACAACTGTATGCCGATTAATGAAATAAAATTTGACTCCTAGAACATTTCATGATTTTTGACTCAAGCAGTAAGGTGAATGTGGTAATTACATAATTTCATGTCACTTGATAAATAAGTGAAGAGGTGAAGTCTAGTCTGTCAACTTGGAGACAGTCAATGAGACCTCTGTGTGAGCATGGCCTTCAATGAGGACTCTAGGAACTTCCTTTCTCTGTGTCTTTGTCTCCCTGTTGACAAACCACACAGACACTTGATAGCATCTGCAACAGACTCTCCCTCTGTTTCAACTTCCTGTTGAAGAGCCGCACTGGGAGAACTGGAGGAATCACATGGATATCCACACCACAGCTGAAATGCTTCCACTACCATTGGATCCACAAGACTTTGCACCCACTGACCTGTGAAACATTTTGCTTCATTATATGTGTTGCATGAATTTGAAGAGGAATTTATGGACTAGGATCAGATTCATGAGCTAATATTAGACTTGTGGGCATGCTCTCACATGGCCTGGGTTGCTTTCTTAATATACAATTACTCTTTGATATAAAGCTCTTTCTTATACATATATGTGTCTCTGAATTTGTTTATCTAGTTAACCCAACCTGTGGAATCATGCATCTATCATCACTCTCTGTGAGATACCAATAGACATGAATATTAGTGATTGTTTCAACATGCTAGTTTCCATTCATTTGTTCATTTTCCTCTTCAGCTATTAAATGGGGTGGCCTCCTACACTAGTAAAGTTCTTTTTTAATCATTTTGTTGATTACTTCTGGCAGTGAAATTTTGATGGAAAATCAAAATAGATGAGTATCTCCATGGCTCATTCTCTGTTTTAAAGAACCACAACACAAAATGATCCCTTAAGATGTGCAAAATATCTTGGGCTCAGATGGCCTAATTCAAATGACTGGCATTTAGCTATAACAATTAAGGCCACATATCTCCTGGATCTACCTAACATGGATGTTTTATTACATGTCTTCCAGATCCCCCAAATATCAAGAAGCTATAAAAACAAACTAATAAATCAAAAACAAGATCAGAAGCTTTTCAGTTGTTGGTATGAATAATGTTTGATGATATTCAGTTGGCCAAGGGAATGGGTAGAGGTAGCCTTCTACCTTGTGAGCTTGGTTTCAGATTTATGTTTGCCTTTATTAAATACAAATGAGTTATTTAATTGACTTGGCTCTTTTTCTTGATAAAGTATTCACAATATAATATAAATTAAATGAATAAGTATATTGAGGAGCTGTTACAGACAGAACACTGTGCAAGGTAGTAAAAGGTGATTTGAAAGTGTCTCTACATGCTTTCATTAGTTTATTACACATAATTATCTCCTTGTGCAAAGTGTTTTTATGTACAGAACAATTTATATAAAAGAAGATAACTTTCCTGCAACAAGCTAATCATTCAGGATTGAAAGGGCCTTCACTCAAGAGTATAGGACAAAATGACAAAATGTTGACAAATCAATTTTAAATCAGTACTGCTGTTTACTTGGGACTGAGATTAGGATAAAAAAATATGTGCGGCTTATTTTCAATTCCATATGATCATTGATTTGTTAAATATTTAGTGGACCCAGAAAGAAACTGATTTTTTATTCAAAGCATTTTCTTCATCCATTATGTATAAGTATATTGTGAAAATATACCTAATTTTATATTAGAAAACCTTTGTCTTTTTTAACTTAACCCACTACCCTTGAGTCAATTCTGATTCATAGCAACTATGTAGGACAAAGTAGAATTTTCCTGATGGGCTTCCAAGACTGAAACTTTCCATAACTACAGAAAGCCTTTTTTTTTCCTCCCACTGAGCAGCTAGCTGGTTGTTTCAAACTTCAGAACTTGTGACTAGCAGCCCAAAGAAGTATATACTATACCACTCAATGCAATATAGGCAATATAGCCTTTTCATTTATTTGAGTTTGTTATCATACACTTTGATTATTGTTCATAAATTATATTCTCCATCCTGTATATGCTAGGATATCTCTAAATATCAAAATGCTCTATAGTAGTTGCAGGAGTAATAAATATATATTCAAAGTATGTAATGAGATGTAGGCTTAGAATTGTACTGTGTGCATAGAATTTAGAAGCAGAATCCACAGATGAAAGTTAAGCTTTTCCATTTTGTTTTTTATCATTATAAAGATATAACTCACAAAAAGTAGCAAACATCAAATATGCGTGATACAAATGGTGTATTGAATGTGATAAGAGCTGTAAGAGCCCCCAATAAAATAATTGGGAAAAAAGTAACAAACATATGCATGTTCTCCCACCTTTGCTATTTTGTGATTTAATCAGTGGTTATGCTTAACTTTTGACTTCTTTCTCTTCTTTGATATATGCAACATGTTCTTTGGGGTGAGAGGTCTCTAGCACAAAAGTATCTTCTCCCATTTATGTCAATATTTGATATCATTTTCATGAAAGTAAAGAAATTATATAAGATCAGAAATTTTGACAAAATTAGGAAACCAAGAATGATCTAGAAAGGCTGCTCAGGGCTGAGCCCCGGTGGCGTAGTGGTTGTGCGCGGGACTGCGGCCCACTGGGACGGAGGTTCAATTCCTGCTCCCAGGAGCAGAGGCTGGGCCTCCTACTCCCACCACCAGGGCAGTGATGCCAAAAAAAAAAAAAAAAAAAAAAAATTGTACTCAGGAGAAAGGCTGCTCAGGTCAAAGATTTTGATACATTTAAAATACATATTTCATTGAGTTTTTGGTGAAAATTTTCAAAGTAAATTAGGTTACAATTTGACAGTTTACATACAATTCATGCAAATCCATCGCACCAAAGGTCTGCATAATTTTCACTGTGTTTCTACTTTATGAAGCATGTTGTCTTTTCCAAGGACTAGTCTTCTTGGCAATCTGTACAACATATACGTAACAAAGTCTGACTATCCTTGCCTCTAAGGAACATTCTGGTTGTGCTTCTTCCAAGACAGATTTACTTGTTCATATAGAAGTTGGTGATATATTCAAAATTCTTCACCAGTACCATAATCCAAATGCATCCATTCTTCTTTAGCGTTCCTTGGTCGATGTCCAACTTTGAATATGAGGCAATTTCATTAACCATCATTGGGTCAGGTGTATCTTGGTTCTCAAAGTAACATTCATGCTCTTTAACTCTTTAAAGAGGTCTTGTGCAGCAGATTTATTCAACACAATAACTCATTTGATTTCTTGACTATTGCTTCCTTGAACATTAATGGTGTCTGCAAGCAAAGGAAATTCTTGACAACTTCAATCTTCTCCATTTATCATGATGCTATTTATTGATCCAGGTGAGGGATCAATTTTGGTTATCTTTCAATTAAGTTGTAATTCATGCTGGAGAATGCAGTCTTTGATCTTCATCATGAAGATCTTCTTCATGAGCTTCTAATCTTCCTCATTTTCAGCAAGCCAGTTTGCATCACCTGCATATCACAAGTTGTTAATGAATTTCCCTCTAATCCTGATGGTATATTATTCTTCACACAGCTCAGTTTCTCCTATTGTTTGCTCATCATGCAGACTGAGTAACTATGGTGCCAGCATGGCCAGGAAGAAGAATGTGTGTCAGTTTCAGCGTTGCTCCTTTTCTCACTCTAGGTGGGACTCCACTTTTCTGCTCCATGCTCTTTGTGACTCAGCCTCTGCTGCCCCTGCCATTTCAGACAGGGATTTTGAGATTATTCTGCTTATGACTGCTCTCCCTTGATTGTCGCAAAAATCACTCCTCTTCTGAGATGGCTCTTTGATATACAAAATATGCCCTATATTACTGTTTCATCTATTTGCTAGGTCTCACCAAAACATTTGTTGGAGAGTACAGAGACATGGATTGAGAAACCATATTTCAATATTTCACATCACCATATGCACTTTCTCTAACTTGCCAGTTGAGAAAAAAAGAATTTTCTGACAAACTAGTGTTGAAAACTCCATAAAACCTGAGGTTGATTATTACTTCATTCGGTATATTAGTTCTCTGATCACACAGGTGTAACTTAGACCATGTAACTCTGGGTGATCTCAGCTAAAAAATAATATTATATATTTATCTGTATACGATGCCAATGCTAGTCCAAGGCAAAGAGGAGCAGCCTCCTAGCTCTCCTTCTGTTTAAGATTAAAGTATCATTCATTTGCCATTTAACACTTCTTATATGTGCAATCCAGTGACAATTCATTGGAGTATTGTTTTCTAGTGCAGAGTTAATCCCATCAAATGTGCTGATTGATGGAGTCCCACAATTTTGAATAGATAATTAAGACACACGAACAAAGTAGATCGGTAGACTGTAGTAGATAAAAGAAAAAGAAGACATAGACACCTTGACATATATATAGTGACAAATTTTTTACAATGCTCATGAATCTGTTAAATCATTGATTAAAGAATGTTTTACTTAGAAAATAAGTTTAATAACTCTATTTAGTAGATAATAAAAAGATAATCAAAGAAAGTCCAGTTAACACAAATTACTTAAAGAGGGAATTAATTTGGAGAAGAAATTTTAAGTTAATGTTGAGAATAATTAAAACTTGAGTTAAAACTTTTTTCTCAAGATGGAACTCAAACAACTAAAGGCCTTGCCTTTATTCTTTTTAAATGTTAGAGAATTTCTTTTTGGTTTTTTGTAATAATGTAATAATATAGTTTAAAATAAAATGTTCTTCATGATTAAATTCATAAAGGAACTCCTTGTTTCTCTTCTCTTCTCAATTCCTTCTCATAATGGAGATGTCCTCTTAAGAGGGACCGCGTCCACCAGGGGATAATCACCCAGAATTTCCTCATTCGTGCATAAAATAACCACTTGCTATTGAAGCAGTTCCTGCTGGAAGAGATTCCAGGTGTTTGAGAGTAGAACTGTGTCCACAAGGATTTCGGTAGAAAAATGTTCAGAAGTAGGTATCCAAATTTTCTTTTGAGAAATCAGAGCCTTGAAATCTCAATTGCACTGCATAGGGACCTTTCACTTAAGCATGTGCTGTACAGTTTACTTTGCATCAAGATACCAACATGAATCTCAGGCCCATTTAGAAAAAATGTATATTATCCAATTCTATAATTTACTTAATATTGGAAAAGTCACCTATAAAATAAAATGTTACATTGTTGGTCTGATGCACACGCTTCATGGTTTTCCCCTTTTGTGCCCTTCAGACCAGCTGCTCTCCCAAAACTGTGTCGTCAGGGCCATCCTCTGTAACACTCTCATCTATGGACAGGATGTCGCTGAGCTGAGGCTAGCCCTGCAGCCACCTGGAGGAATGAGCTGCCTAGGACAGGTACATTGTGCTCAAGGATTGACACTCCAGAATGAGTTCTACTCTGTTTCCTTTCATGTGGAAACAAACAATTAACCTTCCCTTGGTTGGATTAGTGCCCTGGCCCCCAATGCTGTATTTTTTTTTCTCCTCCCCTACCCTCTGTGGTCCTTAAAGGTGTATGAGAGGTGAAAAAGATGTCTTTCAGCACAGGTACTCTGTACATCAGGGATGCTCAATACATTGATTACAAATGAAGTGTGCGAAGATTGCATGGCTTTAAAAAAATAAACATAAGCCTATCATCAAGCCCATCACTTAATTGACATACAGCACCGCCAATCAGATGCAACTGTAGGTGTCAAACACATGTGCAAACAACTGTGCTAAGTGCAGTAAAACTGACAAGCTTTCTCCAATTTTTAGACCTTGATTTTTTTTCTCTTAAACATAAGAAAGAGTACTATAATGAATGGGCAAGCTGGACCAAGTAAGAAGACAAAAACATCACTTTCATACAGAATGGGAGATTGTGACACTATTAAGCCAACATTCAGCTGAAGTTCAGAAAGCATGAACAATCCTGGAACTTACTCACAGAGGGAAAGTATCCAAACATGAGAAAATGTGCTACCTCCTTGACTACATTATTTGACTCTACTAATTTATGTGAGTCTGTCTTTCCAAATAAAGATCATTAAGTCCAAATACCGTTTCACTATGACTGATGATCATTTGGAAGTGTGCTTGAGGCTGGCTGTCAGCAGCTACTGTCCGGACTACTCATCCCGTGGTTCATTCCATTCAGTGCAAGTCATCAGAGTAAACTCAGGTAATGACAAAAAATTAACACAGTTAATTGTGTTATCTTGTACAATATGGGCTTATCTGGTTATGCAAGGCACATAAATATACATTGTACATGTAAAGAATTCTCAATACATTTATGAATAAGTTGAATAAATATATATATGTTTTGCATTTTTGAAGTTGGTAGATCATTTTGAGTTGATCATTTTAAAAGTGGCTTGCATGCTGAAAATGTGCGAGCACCCCTGCTCTACATCCTCACATATATTTTTCAATTTGTTTATTTTATTGTATTTTTTTACTTTTTGTCTTTTTGATGGCCTATGTATTTTTGAGATTGGTCTGACTCATGCCAGTGCACTGGTTCTCATCCCAGGAATTGTATGTTATGGCACATTTTTCTTATATCCCTTCTGCTGTTTGAACTTACTTCAGGAGCTCATGTACTTGATCTTTTGTGCTATTTTCACCATAATATACTCCAGCTCTTCCTATAAGATGAGGTATTTCTTCATTTCATCACTATTTTTTAGGGATGTGTACTATTCCATTGTGTGTATATACTAGATTTTTTTAATACATCTATCTATTAATAGAAACTTAGGCTGTTTCCAGTTTTTTGCAATAGTGAATTGTGCAGCAATGAACATTGAAAACCAAATGTCTGGTCGTGGTCTATTTCTTACTTATTCTGAATATATACCCAGGAATGGAATTCCTCGGTCGTAGGGTATTTCAATTTCCATTTGTATAGTTATTGCGAGATTGCTTTCCACAGTGGCTGTACACATCTACAGGAATGAGAATTCCTATCACATCATAACCACTCCAACATTTGTTATTTTCTGTTTTTGAATTGAGCTATCTTTGTGGGTGTTAAGTGGTATTTCATAGTTGTTTTAATTTGCATTTCTTGATGGCTAATGATTGGGAGCATAGTTTCATATGTTCATCGAACATTCAGATTTCCTCCTTTGTGAATCTTCAGTTCAAGTCTTTTGTCAATTGCTCAGTGAGCTATTCTGTTTTTTTCTAATTATAAGGTTGGATGATATTAGTTTTTCATATATTGCTTAAATTATTTTGAGGTATTGAGTGTCTTAATTAGGAAAGAATACTAAATGTTGTTGAATGCTTTTTATGCATCTATTGATATTAGCATTGGTTCTTTTCCATTTTCTTTTCAATATGATGGATGATTTAATGAATTTTCTAATGCTGAATCATCCTTGCATACCCGGTACGAATTTCACTTGGTTGCGATGAATTTTTCTTTTTATAGAGTTCTTAAATTTTGTGGGGAGGGCATCACTGCCTCTGGTGGACATGGGCATTACCCAGTGCGGCTACCTAGAGCCGCCGCTGGATTTGAACCGCCAAGCCCGCAGGCCGCAGTCCCACACTCAACCACTTACGCCACCGGGGCTCAGCCCTAGACTTCTTAAATTTTATTGGCAAAGTTTTTTAAAGGATTTTTGCACCTATGTTCATTAGAAATATTGACCTATAGATCTCTATTCTTGTTGGATCCTCACCTGGTGTTGCCATCAGTGTTATACTATCTTCATCTAATGTGTTTTGGAGCTTACTGTCCTTTTCTATGCTCTGAAAGAGTTTATATAGAATTGGTGTTGACTCTTCCTGAATGCTTGGTAAAATTCTGTGAAGCCATCTGTGCTGGGACCTTTTTCAGTTGGTAGTTTTTTGGTAACCTGCTCTATTTCATCATTTACTTTGGGTCTGTTCAAACTTTTGGTATTTGCATGAGATAATTTGGGAAGGGTTTGTTTTGCTAAGCATTTGCCCATGTGTTCCAAGTTTTCGTATTCATTGGAGTACATTCTTTTGTAGTACTGTGCAATTAGTCTTTTAATTTCATTAGGATCTGTAGTAATTCCCCTTGTTTCATCTCTCATCCTGGATATTGACATCTGCTCCTTTCCATCTTTTGTTAGGTTTGCCAATGTTCTTCTGATTCCATTAATCCTTTTGAAAGAACATAATTTTATTGTATTTATTTTCTCCAATGATGTGTTTTTCCCCCACTCATTAATCCCTACTCTGATATTTATCATGCATATTCTTTTCCTACTACAAGGATTATTTTGTTGATTCTGTTACAATTGCTGAAGGTTTTGTGATAGGGTATCACCATATACATCTCTCCCTTTTTAATAAGTACATTTATCATTATCAAGTAACTTCTGACAAACACTTTTGCTGTTTTAAACCCATTGATTTTGGTATGTTGTATTCTCATTCTCATTAGTTGTTGGAAACTTCCTAATTTTGTCTCTAATTTGGGTCAATACCCACTTGTCTTGAAGAATTCTGTTATTCATCCTCCAAGTGTATACCCTTCTAAATTTTTTTTTTCTTTTGTTGATGTTTAGCTCTATGACAGAGGGGTCAGAGAAGGAAGTCTGAGTGACCTTTCTATGCTTGAATTTACTAAAACTTTACTTGGGTCCCAACATGTGTTCTATTTTCAAATATGTACCATGTGCTTTTTTAAATAATGTTATTTTTTTTCCATTAGGTGGAGAGTTCTGATTATGTCTATCAGGTTGAGTTGCCTAATTATTGAGTTTAGTTCTTCAGTCTCTTTGTTGAAGTTCTTCCTGCTGATCTGTCTTTCACAGAGAGGGATTTATTGTAATCTCCTACTATTATTGTCAATTTTGTGATTTATTTTTTTCATCTTTTGATGTATTTGATTTATGAATTTCATAGGTCTCTCATTGGGCATGTATATGTTTATTATGCTCAAAGGATCTTGGTCTTGCACAGTCTGATGTCTTCCCCCACGCCCTTTCTATTGTCCATCACCCTGGGATGGGGTTATCAATAGGTCATTATGGTAAGTTTCCCCTTTCTCGTGCCACCCTCCCCTCCCCCTCCTGTATGGCTACTCTCAATATTGGTTTGGAAGGGGTTACTTTTCCTGTGTTTCCAGCTCTTATCTGTACCGATATACATGCTCTTGTCTAGCCAGATTTGTAAAGTAGAATTAAGGTCATGTTAGTGGGTGGGAGAGAGGAAAGATATATGCCTCATTGGTGCTATACTGTACCGTAACTGGCCAGTCTTCTCCCTCAAACCCTTCAGTAAGGGGATATCAAATGGCTTACAGAGTTACTTTGGGTCTCCACTCCACACTCCCCCCCACCTCGTTCACATTATGATTTTTTTATCCTAGGTCTTTAATGCCTGCTACCTAATCACAACCACACCACATGATCACTTAGGCTGGTATACATCCTCTATGTGGGTTTTGTTGTGTCTCAGCTAGATGTATGCTTGTTTATCTTCAAGCCTTTAACCAGACACTTTTGATAGTCAGCCACATCAGATGTCCACCACATTTGCTTATGCAACCACTTTGGCTTCAGCGATCATATTGGGTGGACACACAATGATATGACACCACTTTGCCATATTCCTCTGTTGCTTCCAGTGATCCTCTCATGGAACTTTTGGGAGTCTCCATATATAAAATCATCTCATCTGATAATAATAGTAGTTTCACTTCTTCCTTCCCAGACGAATACCTTTGATGTATTTTCTTTACCTTATACTGTTACCTAAGATCTCCAGTAAAATGTAAAATAATAGTGGAAACAAAGGACATCCTTGTCTAGTCCTCCTTTTCAGAAGAATTGATCTCATCTTTTCCCCATTGAATACCACATTAGCTGTTGGTTTTTCATACATAATTTGTATTATACTGAGGAATTTTCTTTCCATTCCCATCTTCTTGGGTGTCTTACACAGGAATTGTTGCTGGATGTTGTCAAATGTTTTTTTTTCCTGACACTATTGATACTATCATGTGGTTCTTATAATTGTTCATTTCAATGTGGCAGAAAATATTAATGGTCTTTTGATGTTGAATGATCCCTGCATCTCTGGTAAGAATCCCACTTGGTTATGGTGAATTGCTTGCTTTATTTTCTTTGATATTCTGTTGGCTAGTTTTTCGATAAGGATTTTTTTTTTGGTGGCATCACTGCCCTGGTGGGAGTAGGTACCCCAGCCTTGCTCCTGGAGAGCTGCTGCTGGAATTGAACCATCAACCCTGTGGGCTGCAGTCCTGCACACAAGCACTACACCACCGGGGCTCAGCCCTCAATAAGGATTTTTCCATTGATGATCATTAGGGAAATTGATTTGTAGTTCTCAATTCTCGTGGGACTCTTGCCCAGCTTAGGTATCAGGGTTATAGTAGCTTAATAGAAAGAATTTGGGAGTTTGCTATCTTTTTCTATATTCTGGAAGATTTTATGCAGGATTGGTGTCAGTCCTTCCCTGAATGCTTGATAGAATTCTCCTGTAAAGCCATCTGGTCCAGGGAATTTTTTTGCTGATAATTTCTTGATAACCTTGTTTAATTATTCTATTGATATGTATTTGTTGAGCTTCCTGATGCCCATTGGGAATAATCTAGGGAGGGATTGTTTTCGCAAGAATTTGTCCATGTCTTCTAAGTTTTTTAATTCTTGGAGTACAATCCTTCATAGGATTGTAGTTATCCTTTTTATTTCTAGTCCATTGCAATGTCCCCTCTTTAATCCCTCGTCCTTGCTATTGAATTTGCTCCTTCCTTTCTTTGGTTAAGTTACTAGAGGTCTATCAATTCTGTTTATCCTTTCAAAGAACCCACTTTTAGCAGCATCCATATTCTTCATAGTTTTCTTTTTCCTCTGTTGAATCTCAGCCCTAACTTTTATTATTTTTCTTTCATTAGATTGTCTTGTTGACTCTGCTCTAGTTGCTGTAAATTTTGTCTCAGCATATCAATCATAAGTCTCTCTTCCTTTTTTATATGCACATGTATATCTATGAATCTTCCTCCAATGGTTGTCTTTGTTGATCTTCTTCTTATGATTGCCATAAGTTTTGGAATGTCGTGTTCTCATTCTTGTTGATTTCTAAAAATTTTCTAATTTAATCTCTGATCTGGGCAGTACAAACTCCTTTTGCAATAGTTATTCATCATCCAATTGTTCTCCCTTGTCTTCTTCGTCTTCCTTTTGTTTATTTCCAGCCTTATGGCATAGTGTGCAGATATCAATTTGTTTTAAATTTATGCAGATTTGACTTATGCCTGAGTATGTTGTCCTTTGCATATGTGCCCTGTGGGTTTGAAAGGAATGTAAATGTTTGTGTATTCAGGTGGAGAATTCTATAGATATCCATCAGGTCAAATCATCTAATTACAGTGTTTTGATCTTTAGACTGCTTGTTGAGTTTCTTTCCAGTGATCTATCTTTCTCAGAGAGTGGTGTATTGAAGTCACCTATTATAATTTTTGAGGCTGTGATTTCTCTTTTCATCTTTAGAACATTTTTATTGACATATTCCTCTGAACACTTGTTTACTGAATAAATGTTTAGAATGCTTAACGTTTCTTGGTATATGATTGCCTTGAGAATTATATAGTGTCTTTCCTTATCTCTTTTTAGAGTTTTCACTTTAAGATCAATTTCATTTGAGATTAGGATTGCCACTGTTGCTTTTGTTGAATTGTTATTTACTTGGTATGTTTTTCTCCAGCCTTTGACTCTCAGCCTTTTTTTTTCTGTCTGTAATATTGAGATGTGTCTCCCGTAGGCAGCAGATCGAGGGGTTTTGTTTTCTAAGCCTATCTTTTAGGCTCTTTCCTTATGGTGTGGGTTCATACCATTGATATTCAAGATCATTACATCTATCTGTGGACTCTGTTATGTCATTTTATCCTTCTTGTGTTGGGAGTTTGCCTATTTTCTTTTCCATGGGTGGTGTATATGTGTGTTTTGATTCATTCTTAACTTCTTTCCATTGATGAGCCAGTGTTATCTTGAGGGCTGTTTTCCCTTTGATTGTCCTTGGGTGGAGTTATTCTGAGTGAGGGTAGCCTGTATGTGCTTGGTGAGTGTTGTTCTTCTGCCCATGAAGGGTCAGTGAGGATCGTTTTTTACTGCTGGGTTCCTTTTGGTGCGTTCTTTGA